>JAPMOQ010053064.1:0-24343 GCA_026543055.1 Argiope trifasciata | reverse complement strand
GAATTTGCGCCTCGTATGGGAATTCTGTTCCAGAGAACTTTTTTTTTTATTTACCGAATTTTTAAATCCTCTGAGCGTGAAACTTCGGCTATTTCAATTAAGACGATGTTAAGTTTATTAATACATCTTTAAACTTCCTGCGAAGAATTTTAAAATGAAGCGTGAAGGTGTAACTTATCGCATTTTAAAAAGAATATTCGCAGGAGAAGGATCTAATTTTAAGAAGATACTCAAAGTAAAAGATAAGGATACTGAAGATACGAAAATTAAAAATAGACGGTAAATATTTGAAGAATTTAGGACTTGCTAAGTTTGAACGGCATATTCTCAATTATAAAATTCTTTTCCGTAATACGAAAGGCAAAAATAGATTAATTCAAACCCTTTTTTATTTTAAGATAAAAACAATGAAATTTTATCATTAGATATTCGCTGGTGAATTTATTCACTATGTAGAAATATTATAAAAAGAGAATTCAAAAACATTTGTTTTAAAATTTAAAACATATTAGTGAAAATCAATTGATACAATCGTTTAGTCATATTGGCTGATTAGCTAAAAGAGTATAATCATTGACAGGATTTGAAATCTTATCGCCTGCATATTAAATATAGTTGAAGAAAATAAATATCATTTTCAAATACTCCTCAAAATCAAGAAGCCCATCTTAATAGTCATAGTGTTACTGCCAAAATTTTATATTTATATAATTAAACTACATTAAAATAAACTTAAAATATATTCTTCAAACTCAGGGGGATTTGAAATATGTATAATTAACAATATTGAATTTTTTGACACTAGAAGTATATTCTCGCTGAATACCTCATATATAAGAAAATAAAAAATATAAATGACTTGCAAAATCATTATTCTCTATAAATGATGAGTCCAGAATCACGCAAACGGATAAAAGAAGAAATAAACAAGAAATATAATTTTTTAAAAATGAATTCCTACTTAGGCCAACAATGAAAATTTTAATTTAAGTTATTTTTTATTAAATAATTACAATCAATACAAATATGTATAAACGAATCACAATATTAAAAGGGATTTTTTTCAGCAATCTACACGCTTCGCAACTGACGATATTTATTCCTAAATTTATATGTTGGTAAATATTTTATAAAAGAGAAATTGCTTTCTCTCACATAAAAGTAAAATTAATTAATTTATTTAAATAATTAATTTTCCCAAGATTTGAACTCGCATTCTTCACTTTTACATGAAAAATACTGAAATTCTTGTATTTTATCTAAAACTCTATTTAAAGTACTAAAATAAATTTAATTTTAATTAATTAATTAGTTAATATTTGAAAAAAACTATTAACATCAAGAGTCATCTGCTACAAATTAAAAAAATGTATTTGAATTGAGTGGATGAATAAAAGTTTTTTATAAGCGATTGAAAATTTGAACAAAATTTATAAATAAATATAAGGAGAATGTGAATTAAGAGCAGGTATTGAAAAAGAACGGTTTCAGTAAAATTATCCTATAATTAGTTCAATAATTTCATCAAGATATCCTATTAGGTTAGAAGAGGAGCATTCAAAAAGGTAATATTGATATTGTAATGTAGTAATAATGCTTTTTAAAACCATAATATGAGAAATAAATTATCGAATTATGAGAAACTTATTAAAATATGTATGTAGTTTCTAAATAAAAAACAGATTTTGATGTAAATTTCAGCATTTGTTTACTAAAACTAGGTTTATTCTTGAAAAAAAAAATTCACCATCTTAATTTTTCTTTTTAAAATTTCTTAGAGTAGCTAATTTATTATTATTTAAGTAGTAATAAATTAGATAAATTTTATCTAAGAATTGTATTCAAAAATAGAATTTTACTAGTAATATATGAAGTTGTCTATGGAATTTTGGAATTTTTTAGATACTATTTACATTAAACAATCAGAAATCCACTTCTAGAGTATTCAACATCAAATCCACAGTTCACTACATTCAGCATAGATTCCGGGAATTAACTAACATTTTCGTTATAACATTACGATATATTTCTTCTTTTTGCAATTTCGATAATGTTCGTACAGTAGAAATATGAAGGAATTCGTTCTTCAGAAAGCGAATATAAAGTCTTAAATTGCTATTAAATAAACATAACTTACAGGTCATTAGTTTGCTATAATTGACATAGAGATAAAAAAAAGATATGACCGGTGAAAAAACACCGATTTTTTGAAACAGCAAATAAATAAATAAAAATAAATGAAAACACAAATTTTCGTCCAAGATCATGTTTTAAATATAGTCGTATATTTTAAACGTTAAAACAGTTCTCTGTAATTAGAAGAGAAATTTATTGTCAAAGTAGATTTCTCTTTTTCTGCCTGTGTACCTTAGTTTCAATCTTGATAATTAGAGTTTCAGAATTTTTTAAGATTAAGGTATCCGAATATTTTAAAAACTCAAGTTTCTGATCACATTTTCAAATTTTTTTATTGTTATTTCTTGTTTAAATTTTCCTCTTTCCAAAACAGTTTATCTTTTATAGGAAAAGGAAGGCCTGACCAATCATTCAGGAAAATTTTAAGCAAAACATATTTTTGAGCTTAAATTTGTTTTTAACTTTAATTTTCTCAAAGCCGCGTTAACATGACATCGCAAAAACTAATAGAGGTGCTTATAAAAAATTTCAGCGTGTTAATACAGCATTTAAATAATATGGGTAGTGAAATGTACCAAAAGTTTTATTGTTGGTGAAATAATTTTTCATTTAAAGGTTTTTAAAAAAAATAAGTTGTGAAAAAATGCATATATGCATATATTTTTACCCATAACTCCTGTGCATCTCTAGATTTTTCTTAGATTTTAGTTCATTTCATTCATCATTATATTTTATAACTTGTGTACAAAGAAAAATGAGATAATTATTTTGATTAAATTTCAATAAAATTTGCCACATATTTTCCTATTTCTCAAAATACATTACATTTCAAATAATTCTTTGTATTTATAGTACTTTGTATCATAATCGACAATACATTTAAAAACCACAGTTTTAAATAATTTTTTTAAAAATCCAATAATGCATTTAAAAACCACAGTTTTAAATAATTTTAAAAAGATCCAACTTTTCCATCGAACGTAGTCGGATACCTTAAAATATAAACATAATCTTGACATAATGTTAACATTTTCTTGACCCGTGGTGAAAATAGAAACAAAACTTTTCTTCAAAATAACTTAAAAAGTTTTTATTGGTAAAAAACTTACCTTCCATTTCTTTACTGTAAGTGTCTGACTCAAGGCGCTGGTAGCATTCGATTTTTTCCACTGAATTCGAAATGTGGTCAACAACTTCTGCTGCTAGCGATGCGTTATGACGATTTGCTGGTAGAATTTCACTTTCAAGAATCATCTTGTTTCTATTCCAGAATTTTTTTTCTCAGATCTTTTTTGACCACAAGCAGGTTTGTTGCAAACTTCTTTTTGATATTAGCATTTTTTTAAAAAGCGGGTTAAATTTTAGGTGATATTTTTCAGTTCTTTTGATAAAACAGAGAGATTTTCTAACATTTCTGTCTTGACCATTTCACATCTGCTTGTTAGAAGTAATTCTTGCCTTCAGATTTTCAACCAGAGATTGGTTTAAATTATTATTGGAAAGGTTAAACTTCGTTGCAATAGATTTATGCAAACATCAATTATGTTAAGACTACCAGAAATTCAAAATAAATAATAATTGTAATTAGAATTTCTTTATGGTTTATAAACTTTCCCCAAGATTAAATTTTTAAATAAATAAAAAAAATTTTCGTTATAATTTCTGAAATTAAAGAAATTTACTTACAGAATACTCAGCATAAAAAAAAGAGATTTTAATGATTTTAATTCTTGAGTAATCGGCAACAAGTTAATTATTCATGCAATCAAAAACAAATTGTTCAATTTAAATTATCTTTCAGAATATAAAATGTTTTGAAAATGAAAATTCAAATTTTTTCTTCCTATTTTCTTATTTGAGCGCTTTTCAACTGACTTATATTCTGGAACTTCATATTTTTTAAAAATAAGCATGCTTTGATTAATTTTTGCCTAAAATTTAAGCACTAAATTCGAAAATATACGAAACTAAATATTAATATCGAATTCTAAGTATTGATTAAATATTTTAACTTACAAAATTCTGGTACTTAATAAATTTATCCTTGGAAAAATTTCTGACATGAAAATTATGCTTTAATCTGCTTCAGTAATTGGAAATGTTATCTAGATTCAAAAGTACTTCATAAAATCTCTTTCCAAAACAGTTTTCGGCAATGTAATCCAAGAGCTTTTTTGTAGCATAGATTTGACCTTTTGTTAATCAAACAGTATCTTCCAAGATTAGAGAATATTATTTTTTCAAGACCACTGAGTAATCAAGAAGTACCTTGGATAGAAATCTGAAAGAAAAAACAATAAAGGGAATTTAATTTACAATTTATTAAATTCAAAATTGTAATCCACAATATAGAATATATAAAATTTTAATTAGAATTAAAATAATTTTGCATTACGGAATCATTATTTAAAATGAATTGTCAACTAATTCTAATATATTTTATAAATATATACTGAATGAAATCAATATCACTGTAATTTTTAGAATTTTTATCACGTGTAAAAATATTTGTGTGCGGCTTTTTCAGAAGTTATACGGAAATTTTTTAAAAATCTTTCATCCCCCTATTCCATTAGAGAGCTATACAACATTTTAATACCCAAATTCTTCCATTTGAGTGCTAAAAATTAAGTTCTAAAACTGTTTAAATCCGTCATTGGATGTAAAAATATATAAGGTTCATACTCTCCTTCACATACATACACAGGCGCACGCATGCATGCTCGAACACACACACACAATACATACGTATATGTATCATTTTTATAAAGCTTCAAAAAAGCACACACATATATATTTTTAGTTTTATATATAAACCAGCGGGTGACCGAGCTCCGCTCGGAGAAAACAGGCATCGAAGCTAACTCGAAGATTTAAATTTTCAATTGTGATTTATCAAAACAATACATGCCATAAGAAAATTTGTGAAACCATTGGTGAAAAGATAACCGGTTAAACCTCGGCTTCTCATCGCCCACCAGCGATGTCATGTCTTAATGTTCCATTGGAAATCCCCATCTGCACTGGTCTCTTCCATGTTTGCTGACCATGCACGGAGCGTTTGGGTTCATATCACCACACGGGTTATGGATCATCCATTTCGAGATCAGTTCCTTGAGTTCCGGATCATCTTCTGGAAACTTTATTAGTTCGCCATATTGGCTATAGATGGCAGCACGTTACCGTTTGAAACCTATTAGCCAAAATGGCGAACTAATAAAGTTTGAAAATATCCTATCTGTAACTCCGAACTGCTTGACCGTAGTGCTTCAAAACCGGCGCCAATCGATTCCTCGTGGCCAAAAACTCCAGACCCCCAAGTTTACCCGAGTTTATTAATTCTGGGGCGATTTTCGACTTGGCAACCATTCCTCGTATTATAGTATAAGATATGTTTATTTCTTATAAAGCTGGTAAAAAACCACACACATACACACATATTTTTAGTTTTATATATAAATATGTATATTTTTTATAAAGCTGCTAAAAATCACACACACATACACATATATTTTCAGTTTTATATATAAATATGTTTATTTTTTTATAAAGTTGCTAAAAAGCACACACGAATATACACATATTTTCAGTTTTATATATAAATATCTATATTTTTTATAAAGCTGCAATAAAGCACTGATTAATACATTGAAACTTTTTAGATTAAAAAATGTATGAGTACTTTTTAAATCTAAATAAATATTAGGGACTTAAAATTAGTGAATTATTAGGCATTTAAGCCTAGTATCGACAATAAATATGCTATCATTTTTTTATGCAACTTTCTTTGAAATGTAGCGAATAGGCATAACAGATTATATAAGATGTCTACACAAAATATATCATACAGATTCAGTCAGACATCTTTTTTAGGTAGAGTAATTGAGTATTGCAGTTGTCAGAAACATTTGTTCCTCATTATTTCTAACAGATCTCTCCTCTTCCAACGTTATCTCTATTCCTTTTCACTGAACGATAAACACAGAGAATCTTTTCTGGTCCATTTGACAACAATCTTCCCTAATCTGTTATCAGCAGAACAACTGAAATGGGGAAATAGCCTTCATTTGCAGAATAGTTCTTCTCTATAAAGGAACATCCAGGCCTATTGGGAATATATTCTAGAAAAATCAGATTCTCAGCGAAAGAGGTTTGGAGCGAAAGCAAACTGATATCTAATGAAATATGCTTTGTTAATTAAAAAAATTACATACAAACTTTTCATTCCATCTTGCTTTTCTTGGAGAGTTTAGTCACAAATTGAATTTTCTGAAGATGAGTTACAAATAGTCATAATAAGTTAATAAATAATAACTTCGGATTTTCATAAATAGATGGTTAAAATCATTATGGTCTGACTTTTACTTCCTGCAGACTTAGTAAGGAAAATGGAATATGTGTTCAACTTCCAAGGGAAAGTTCTACCATCGGGAATAATTAACACATTAAAGGCTGGGGATCTTGTCGAAAATATGCTAGGTAACGAGGATCAAATCGTAGTACTACGACTCCCGCCTTTGATGTGTTAATAGCTAAAATATATATTAGCTTAGTAATTGTATTGAAATTATATTTGCTTTGAGCATGGCACAAAATGCATAGGTTTCTTTTTATAAAACATAATTCTCATACATCGCATGTTTCAACTCACTAGATCTTTGGTGGTCTCATAATCACCAAAAAATTTAAAAGTTCAATAATATAAACAACAAAACAATATCTCAAAATGATTGTCTCGCCAAAACCTTCTCGCATACTCTCTAATCGAAGTATTTTCCCAGAGAATGCCTTGCATATAATTGGCTTACAATAGCAATGAAATATCAATCTTTGGCCTAAATTAAGCATTTTCACTGAGTCTATCGTGTCATCCTTGGTGTGTTCTTTTAATCATTGGCATGCGGTTAATAGAATCGGAAATCATAATTGTATTTTATATTATTTTGATCAATCGAATGAAACAAAGCATGATAAAAAAATTATACTTGTAATCACAAAATCTTATACCAAATTTGATATATATAAGTCATTGCAATTTTGAATTATCAGATTTAAATATTTCTAAAAGTACAAACCGACGGATGGTCATCTCCTTGTTGTATTTGACTCAAAATTTAATAAGTGTCAGCACTATAGATGTTAAATTTGTGTACCGATTGTTTTATTTCTGGTTGCTTTCTTTTTATTGTCATCATGTTAATTCATATTCGATCAACTGGGTCCAGAAACTTCCTCTGAACGGATTTTCTTCAACATTTGGTAGAAATTGATAAATTTAGCTTTAAGGTGAACCGTACCATACCATTCTGTACCAAATATCATCTGCTTATCACAAAGAGTTATTAAGTTATGTTTGCACAGATAGACTGGGATTTTTCAAAAAAAAAAATTTTCTTCTTTTTCACTGGAGATTCTTCAAAATCTACCGTAGAAATTTCATTCAAACAGTTCTTTAATTTTCTTTGTCACAGACAGACGGGATGGCATTTTCTAAAAATATGTTTTTCCGATTCAGGCAGGACTAAAACATGAATATTCGTCAAAATTTCGAGTCCAACTTACAATAATTTCTCAATAATGCTATATGAGAATGTAAAAAGGAGTAAATCGAATGATTTAAAAATATAATTCAATAGAATCTTAAGACAGTTTTTAAAATTAACCCATTGATTGTGTAAAACTTTATGTCCTTACACATGGCAGAAAGCTTTTCTTCATGATTTTAAGAATGTTTCAAATCCTTCTATAAGCCATATGCTTTAATTTATATGGATATATTCATCATTCAGAATATTCTCATTACAAGCAAATAATGGCATATCCTCATCATCAAAAATCGCGCAAAGACGGTAGTTTCAAAGGTCATATTAAGGTTATTGATTTTTTTTTTCCATTCACGAATGTAATATTTTAATGAAGTGGCCCTCTATCACTAAAAATCTCGGCAAGAATACAATATCATAAAAAGGGGAAGTCCTGAGATTTAATTTTCCGCCGGTTTTTTTCCGCACACGCTTTAACACTTTTTAGCCCATTAAAAAGGTACTTCATTTAGCCGGTTGGGTCGCGACTTCTTTGTGTTTCATTTTTTGCATTCTTTTCACTTCTAGAGAAGGGCAAAGATTCAGTTAATGAATACAACAGTGATGCCATTAAAGTGGATTTAATTTTTACTTGGATGCAGCAAAGAAAAAAAAAGTGTCCGACGTCTTAAGTGCTTAAGTTCAATTTTTATCATGTAAGAATATGATCCTGTTTTCATTAGGAATAATTGAAGGCAATAAATAATTGAAACTATAAATCGCGTAAGCATGGAATAAAGCAAAAATGACAGTATTCATCAGCATCTTTTAATCGCATATATTTTTTTACCTGCTTTTACCAGTATTGCAATATTATCACGCATACTTCTTTGAAAGGAAATCGTTTTCAAAAGGTTGATCTGCTTTTACCGGTATTGCATTATTATTACGTATGCTTTTTTGAGATCAGATGGGTTTTTAAAAGGTTGATGCATAACTATGGCATCATAGCTGTTATTTTCATGGAATGTCATTTTTTTCGGAGGAAATTAAATTATTCAATTTTAATAGTGTGTTCAAATAAAAAAAACTTCGCTCGTGTTTAATGACAGTTTTGATAAAAGTATTTTCTCTTTCCCCCAAAGTGAAAATATTTTCTTCATTCTGAATTGAGAAACATGAAAGAAACATAGCAGGAAAAAAAGAAAAAAAATGGAAACAGTGTTATTGAACTAAATAAATGGAATCCGAATAATTTAAAAAAATGAAAGTATTAAACAATACAGTATTGCTAATCGTTCAATGTAAATATAAGCCTCGATCCTTTCATCACTTTGTACTTTTGCGGAAAATTCTAATCTAAGTGGCAATGTACAATGACAAGTCAGACTGACCCAGTAAAGAATAATATAATAAATTAATTACGTGATGCTGAAGTTAAACGAGAAGTGTAAGAGATTTATGTAAACACCTCGTGCTAAGTATATCTGGAATTTTCCGAGAAAAAAATTATCTGTAACAGACCAGTCATTAATATAGAGCGCGGTTCGTGTAAAGTTGAGAAAACAATCTCTCGAAAATCACAAGACGCTTATTCATTGAAATCTCTAGAAGATGCAGGAAATTACAGCAGTTATGAGTCACGCGCTACTCCAATTCGGCTAATACAATATGAAACTGCATCCGAACACAGAGGTCTCTAAATTGTTTCTGAGCACTAGACAAACACTCAAGTCTTCACTACTCTCTCATTATCATGGTAAGTGGGCTGTTTTAAAGGAGCACCTGGCCCCGATAGGGACTTATCTCCGGTAATGACAGACTTCATAGGGTCTATCATTTATTCTGTTGCCTTTATCGTCTTCATCGGGCTGTGAAAATGGAATGAAGGCCTTCTGCAACTGTTTACATAGCATTGGTAATGATGAAGGAGGAAGTGAGGTGGCGAGTGTCAGGATTCTTTCTAATCATCATGGTCAATGGGGCGGTGATATTTATACCTGACTTGGCGTGAAAATCTAGGACTTCGGCCAAGGTTCTGGAAGGTTCTAGGCTGTCTGGCTTAGAATAGTCCTAGAGCTTAGGTGATGAAATTTTCCAGAACCATCTATTTTTCGCCAAATCTTGCCAACTTGCCAAGAATTTTGCACCAAATTGCCAAATTACTGACAATATCATTTTTACTTAAAATATTCCTAAATTGCGCGATTTTTGCCCCAGAATCTGAATTTTTCAGATCTGTCTGAGATATTTCAAGACGAATACAAATATTTACACATTTCGTAACAATATGTTTAGTTGTCAGTGATGGTTTTAAGTGTATACAAATACAATTGAATATTTTGGAATTATTTTAAAGTACGAACTTTCAAAAAGTAGTATTTAATTACATTTCATATTCATAAAAATCATGAATATGAAATAATTTACTTTATTATTTTTATGTTTATAATTCGTCATATTTAGCTAATTAAATTTAATTACAATTACAAAATTAACTAAATTTCCTTCTGCTTTATCATTGTTAAGAAAAATTTATTCATCTGTTAAAGTTGAAATTAAAATATTGATATTCTTTTGAAAGAAATAAGTGTGTAATAAAACCACGTATCTTTATTCCGTGTCTTTAACAAGCTAAAAAAGTAGCAAGAGAAAGTGTACCAAGAAATAAATAACAAAATATATATTAAAAAACTTAACGAGCCAGTGACTTGAAACAAATTAATTAAATGAATTGCTTACCGGAAAATTTATTTAAAAAAATAAGAGAAAGGGCATTGTAGACAATTATTTAGGTATACAGACTTCAATTAACAATTTTACTTTCTAGAAAAACGAAAAATCATGTTTATATGAGGTATTCCTACAAATATAAAAGCACGAAAAAAGTTAGAAAACCTGGTTACTAAAACTAAAGGAATTCTTGTATTAGTAAGAAAGGGCTGTAGCATTCCTAGTATCTTTTAGTGGAACCATTTAGCCATTAACGTATCTATTTCGCATGAAATATTTATATTAATCACGAATCTAGCCTTTCAGAGCTTTCAATGGTGAAGCATGGAAAAGAACAACAGCAAATAAAAACGTTTGCCTATATTTGTAGAAAAGACTTGAAGGACTTCTTTCTTTCAATGCCGATTTCGTTTCGTTATGATTGCTCTGTAATATGGAACGGTACATTCATTCCACCCCACTATTTAAAGCTATGAAGGTTCTATAGTTCCAGAAATGTTGAGTGTTTTGAATATTTTCCACATAGGATAAGTTTTTCACCAAATCAAATTTGAAAATAAATAGACATTTAGGATAATTAAAGAATAAAAATTAATTAAAATATTTAATTGAGAATTTTTTCACATAAATAAATACAAAAATAAATCGTTACAAGCACTTTTTATTTAATCTTAGATTTTATGTTTCTTATAAAATTTTCAACTACAGCTCTGAGAGTTTTTCTTAACAAGAATAAGGAATCACCAAGAAAAAATATTATATGTCAAATTTCTTTTATTGATGACAGTAAAAGTTATTGCTTTATTAATATGAAAAAAGTTATTACTTTTTTAATATGATCGTGAAATTCAAGCTATGCAGAGCTGCATCACTGAGCAGTGTAGTATTATAAATTAACCCATCACAATTATTGAAAAATACCATTGATTAAAAATAAATAATAAGTGAAATACCAAGTGGTCAATGAAGTATCTACAGTGTATCGTATAACCATTTGTCTACACGTTTTTATTTTCACTTATAAGCTTTGCATGGCCATTTCAATGCACAGAAATGAGGGTTTGGAAATCCCTTTTTTAGATGCTTTGATGAACCTTTGTAGAAAAGGTGATATATATATTTGCAGGGCTAGAACTAGATTTAAACTGGAAACTTGGAAAAAATACAGATAGCTAGTGTATGGTTAGTCCTACCATTAAAATACTAACAATATTTATCAATCTATCTATCTGTAGCATTGTAAAAATGGTAAAAAGGGGATTTTATTTTTATTGCAGGATTATTATAATGTGATTGGTGTTGCTGGGAAACTGTTTAATTACTAATGTAGCGTTTGGCCTATTTTAATTTTATTAAAAATTTCAGGAAAAAATAATTTAAAAATTTGTTAAAAGAATTTTCATAAATTCTATGCAACTGTTCAAAAAACATATACTTCCCCTCTTCCCCAACAAAAAAAAATCAAATAAAATTTATATATTCTAAGGTTAACAAATTTCTAATATTGGTTAACCTGGTCAAAAAGAACAATTTTGGATGGTAAGAATTGCCTATACAATGCAGAACAATTTGAGCAAAATGCAAGGATATAATAACTACTAGTATTAAACGTGACTTTGTAAATTTGTAAAATGCAGAGGTGTGTATCTGGATAAAAATAATTATTACATTACAGGAAATGCTCCTCCATTCATCACAATGCATGGTCAATCATTCAAACTGGCGATCAATACTATAGATACAAACCCATCAATTAGGCTGTCGTATAGTGATGGTATGGGTACTGCTAATTGATGATGACGTCGTGTCCCTGTTTCCAAGGAAAGAGGGTGCAGTAGCTTCTGAGGGTAAAGACCCCTGAGCACACAAAGGGCAGAAGTCTGGCTTCTAGCTCATATGAAGGTGACACACATATTCGCTTGCACAACCCCTTTTTACAGGGGGGCACATTCACTCTCCTCACAGATAGAACACAGAAAAACCATGCTCGAACCGGGACGCCTTGATCAGGGGAAGACACTCAACCCTTATGCCAGGAGGAGTGCGTACTGCTAATTAGTGATGAGAAAAGATTTAGGACAGTAGAGGTATAAACCATTTGGAGAATAATCAATTATCTCTTTCGGGAAATTATCGGTGGATCATTAAAGTTCTGCACCTTTTTATGCGCAATTTTTCAAAAAAATTGTCTATGGTTTTTTTTTTGAAATTTGATAGAATTTTCTAATTTATAAAAAGATATGTGCCATCTGTTTTTATATTTGCAGCCCCACTAGTGATTATTGATTATCGTGGCTAAAGACCAACGAATAAACATAGATAAAACAAGCAGAAATGATTTCCCAAAAACTTATTTGCATATTCTCATACTAAAAAACATCTTGCTTGGAATTGATTCACAATAGTACTAAATATTAACTTATGACGTGAATTTAACATCTTTTTTGAATCTATCATGTCATCCTTAGCAAGTGTTTTTAGATATTAATACCTAGCATGCTTTAATAGAAACCAAAAGTTGAATTCGTGTTTTACACATTTTTCTCAACCGATTCAAACCAAAATTTGATACAAAATTGCATTTGTAGTTCAAAAATCCCATATCAAATTTAATACATTTAAGTCATTGTGGTTTTGAATTACTGAGTTTATTTTTTTCTGAAAGTAAAGACCAAAGTGGATACTTAACTTGTTGTTGGATTTACTCACTATGTCACAAGTATCCATAATTTAGATGTTAAATCTGTGCAATTCTCTTCATTTTGTAGAAATTGTGCTAATTTGTACACAAACAATCGGGCAGACGGATTTCCCCTCAGCATATTTTATATAAAATCTGATAAAAATCTGCAAATTAGACTTTAAAATAGTATACCAAATTTCAACCAATCTAGTACAATTTTTTTTATTTATCTTTGTCGCAGACAGACATTTTCCAAAGATGTGTTTTTCGAATTCATCGAGGTATTCATCAATATCTCAGGTTCGAATTTCTCTATACGATATATGACAACATTTTTTGATATTACGTATACGTGAAAGTAAAAAGTTTTTGACTCATAGAAGTTTGAAATGAATTTCGACACGAATGAAGGAACTCAAAAATGAAAACCTCGAATTTTTAAAGTATTCCCTTACTTTATATTCTTCGTATACAAGAAATTCAAAAATTGTTAATCATAAACTGATGGAAAAAATTGTAAAAAGCCTCAAAATAAAAGGATTATTATATGATAAAAAAATGAAAAGCAAGAAAAATAGTATAAAAAATATGAAAAGCAACAAAAATAGTATAAAAAATATGAAAAGCAACAAAAATAGTATAAAAAATATACCATTGAAAAATATAAAAAAATTAAATGTGATCGAAATTTTAATTTATTTGGAATATTTCTTCAACCTATTATTTTTTGTATATTAAGAGCTGTGTCCTTTTAAAAAAGATTGTGTATTTGTCACTCTTCATGTATTTTATATTTTCTTGTAATATTCCTAAATTCTAAAAATAAGTAATCTAATTATTTTTCCTTTTTTATACTTTCTTTTAATATTTTTATTTCAAGTTTTAAATAAACGATTGATTCAGCAGCTGATGAAATATTCGCCATTTTTTTTTTTTTGTTAAAACACACACATTTTGTTTGAAAAACCTTCGTTCGTTCATTTTTCCGTTTTTTTTTCTTTCATGTAAGAACAATATTTGAATAATTTATTTTCCACCAGAAACGAAACTAATTAAATAAAAATGTATAGATGCAAAAAATTTCAGATTTTCAGCACATTAATAAACTAGCGAAAAATTAATTACAAATATTAGGAATATAAAGCAAGTCAGTTTAAATACAGTAAAATAATCAAAATAATAAAATATTAGAACAAAAAATCAGATTATATTCAATAACCACTTTTATCCGGTTCCTCTAAAAGAATTTAAAAAAAACCCTACATTCGTACAAGAAAAGTTCCTCAAAAAATGATATTCTAACTGCAATTTCTTATTGACTTCTAATATATATGTACTTCTAACACATTTTCAACTATTTATATAACGAGCATTCTAGAACGAGTGAAATTATTAATACTCAAGGATTTTGATACCCTTTTTTCATCGACACCTGGAATTTCCACTTTTTTTAATTATAAGCAAGAATATTTGTAGCTCTGTGACGTTTCGCGCCATTTGTCTTTCATCTTATTGGTGAAATTCCACGTTTGACAGCCTTTCATTATTTTATCGTCTGCGCGGTATTCTGCCTTCTCAACTCGTTAGCGAAAACAGAAGTTATTTTAATCTGGCGAATAGAAACTTCACTCTTGTATTTTCGAATATTAAGATCTTGTTTGACTGACGTAATAACAGATGAATTATTTATCTGGCTCTAGGCGAATGTTAATCATTGCTTAAGAATTCAAAACGTATTCTCAGTAAATTTATATTTTGAGAAGCTTTGAAACTCAAGTTGTTAGAACAAAAGTTAATAACAAATAGTTAAATCACAGACAGATAAAATTGCCTAGCATGTATGTTTTCTGAAAGAATTTTTTTTCAAATACAATATAAGAATTGTTTCGAAGAAAATTTAATAACTTTGGAAATATCTTGATATAGAAATGTTTACTTTTATGTTTTTTTTTTTCTATTCTTGAACTGAAGTCAAATCTTACGGTGTCACAGAAAGATCTATTCCTTTTTTTTATTCCATCCGATTCTTTTTTACTTGCATTTTAAACTCAATACTTATTTCTAATTTGGTTAATCCGAGGAAGACTATCTACTGATTTTTGGAACGCTTCTTCAGGAATATCAATCCATTTTTTTCGATAAAATTTGACGGTTATGTCACTAATGTGAGGTCTTACGATTCAGTGAGAATTTAACAAAAAATTTAGCCTCGAAGATGTTTTTTGGAATGAAGTTCTGATCTTTGAACAACCAATCCAATTATTCATACACACTTACCGATATATACAGACACATAAACATAAATGCACTAACGCACGCATGCACGCACACCATTTCCAAAGCAATCGGCAACAATTTGTTTATTGTGATTGAAATTTAAATAGTATTCATTTGGTTATTTTACTTTTGTGTATATGAAGTATATAAAGAGAAAGTATTATAATCGTTAAAAACTTCGAGCCTAGAGTTTTTAATAAATCTCCAAATTTTAAACCATGTTAAGCCCAAAAAATAAACTGTTGGAATTATATTTGTTTTTTGACGTTTTTAGCATGACATATGGAATTCGGTATATGGTCCATACATCAAATTTACAAATGTCTTCCGCATTTCGAAAGAAATCCATTCAGAGAAAGTATGTTTGTGTGACTTTTTAAATACGAATGAACACGATAAATAAAAAATGTAAACAGAGATAAATAAAATTATATTTTTAATTGGGATCCAAATTCATTAAAGTGTTGGCAGTGTCTGTCGGTCTGTACTTTTTTATGCAATTAAACGTAACAATTCCAGAGCCCAACTTAGGTAAATGACTTTCGATGCACAATTTAGCATCTAAAGAGTAGATTTTTAACTAAATTTAACAAAAGATGGACCATCTATCTGTTTTTATTTTCACTAGCACGTGAAGCTGATAACTCAAAAAGGCATTAAACTTGAAATGAAATTTTATATATCAACTTTTTGATTTAAAGTTATCGGAATAAGAAGCTTAGAATATAAGGGTAGTTATAATTAAACATCCCCCTATAAACAAGATCATACAATGCAAGCGGGAGAACGGATTGCTACGAAATTTGGTATATAGACTATACACGAGATGCGCTCATGGAATTAATTGTTTAGTTATCTTAACGTCCCTTTTTAAAGCAACACTCGGGTTGTTTTGGGACGTATCTCGTCATTTTGAACCATGGTCGGATGACAAAGACGACACCTGAGATGGCACCCCCTCTCCCCACCACACCACACAAGCGGGAGGAGCTAAATGGAAATTAAAACAATGTAATTCAAAAATATCCATTAGAGGGCGCCTTTTCCAGAAAAATATCAACAACACAATATAAAATAAAACGGAATACAGAAATAATATTAATAATTCAGAAGAATTATGTGTAATAAATTAATGATTTTTCTGAAAAGGCGCCCTCTGATATACATTAATTTTTTTCCGAAACTCCGTGAGCTCATCTTGTGTATAGTCTATATACCAAATTTCGTAGCAATACGCTCACCAGTTGCGTTATATAATGTTGTTTATAGGAGATGTTTAATATAATTATAACCATCCTGGGCTTTTGGTTTTCTAAAACCGGTTTCATCGATTCATTGTAAAATAAAACAAAATAAATGCCGAAAGAATGCGTGTTAGAATCTATAAAAACAATATTTTTCTGCCAAAGATAAATATTTCTTAGCAATTCTTTACTAATGGCATACAATTAATACACACATTCCTATTTCCTAAGCAACAATACGAAGCAAAAATCGGTTATGCATGAAAGCCAAACAAGGAACATTCGTTTTATTCATACCTTACTTCATATACAAATCATAGGTTCCCAGCGTGGGCGATAACGCACCCTTGTGGGCGTTTGAGGCTTTCAGGGGGGCGGTAAAAGACCCAGAGAAAATTAGATGGCGTTGATATGACACAGAGAAGATTAACCAAATATAGTCTAAAAAGATTTAAAAATCACGCTAATTATTCATTTCTATCACATGTGCGAAAATTCACATATTTCGATACGAGACTTCACTGTTGAGAGAGAGATATCTCGCTAGTATATACGGCTGCATGCGCCAAAATTAGAATCCGATGTTTTTAAATTTTTATCAAAACACTTTTTAATATAATTAAGTACGCGTTTTGATTGTTCTCTGAAATTGCCAATTTATTTATTTTGAAAGCAATAGTTTATTATGGATTACTTCGTATCATCAAAATTCCTGCTTAACCTTGTAGTAGGTAAGCTAAAACTTTTAATCCAATCTTTTAAATAAAGATGAAATTCGGTAGCGTTCAATTCCAACTATTCTACCTATTAGTAATTTTTTATTTATTTAATTTTTATTTTCACCATGTATTATATACTCTCTAATTTCTATGGAGTGAGAGGAGGGTGATATTGAAACATTCACTAGAAAAAGGGGGGGGGGGGCACCAGCTCAAATAAGGTTGAAAAACCTCTGCTCTAGATTCACAATTTTACGTTTGTATGTGAATGAGAAGGAATATCATCTTTATCTATACTTATAATAAAGCTCAATGTGTGTGTGTGTGTGTGTGTTGGAGCTCTACAGGCCAGACCGTTGGACCTACAGCTACCAAATTTGGTACATGTATACCTTGGAGGTCGGGAATGTACACCTCGGAGTCCTTTTTTCGAATTTTTAATTAGAATTTGAATTAATTAAAAATTAAGCGAAATTTCGACGTTTTTCCGCTATAACTTTCGAAAATATTATTGCACAAACATGATTTTTACATCAATTTAAAGATTAAAAAAATAGCTTTCTAATGGTATCAGTGTTTTAATGTATAAGTTAAGCCTCTATTTTTAACGAATTTTTAAAGAAATATTTTAATCATGTTTTTTTAGCACGGTACCGGATAAAATAAAAGAATGACGGAAGTTCAGATTAAAAAAAAAACGACTATCATCGCAAATCAAATCTAAAGAAATACAACTTTCAGCACGTGACTGGATAAAATAAAACAAATATAAAATGTGATATTTTCTTAAAAAAATAAATGCAAAGCAAAGGATTCTATGATCGTTTGCAATATCTAAATGATTAATTCAATAAATCTTCTTTATTTACGGTAAACCTGATCGAATTTAGACAGGATATGCATTGAAATCCCGACCTAATGGCATATTTCTATAATTGTTTACAACATCTGTATCATTTATTCAATATTTTTCCCCCTTTTTCGCTTTTTTTAAAAAAACATTTAATATTTTGGCAACAGAACCGAAAAAACCATTTTTAATATTTTGGAAGCATAACCGATAATTAAAACTGACTGATTTATAAAATCAAAGAATATTATTAGGAAAACGTGTTCTTTTAGAACTTTCCGTCCATCATCTTAAAGAAAATATTAATTTCAGGCCAATCAGGCTAATGAATATGTTATTGAAAATTTTAGAACGCATTACTCATGGCGTACCAGCTGGTCGCCAAAGGCGGTTAGTTAGAAATAATTCAAATAAGTTTCGGGTCGACCATTCCCCTTTTTCTCAGTTTCTATTAAAGTGGTCGAATATTCTTTTGAGAGACAATGAGTTTAAGCTGTTGCAAAATGAAGGGATATTATATTGGCAAGGGTGGATATTGTAATGTTACATTTGCTGTAAGAATATAACTAAGCTTATAAATTTACTCAACAGAATTGCATGTAAAATAATGATACAAAAGTCCACAAATTTATACAAACAAAATGAAAAACTGCTCGATTATGGAGGCTTTCAAATGAGAAAAAATAACTGGTTATTAACGAAAAGAAATTTTTGAAAGCTGCTTTTTACTTTTTTGTATACGTAGTATAGAGAAAGTATAGAAATCGCCAAAAAATTCGAACTCTAGTTTTTAAGGAATCGCCACGTTGTAGTTAAACTTGAGTTCGAAAACACATTATAAAAAGATCTGTTTATCTGTGATTAAGAAACTTATAACTGTTTTGAGCTAGATGATTGAAATTTGGTTTAAGGTTTGTATAAAATTTGGAGATTTCTATCGCATTTTGAGTAACATCTATTTACTTATCGTATATAAGTTAACACAGTAATTGCATAACGAAGTGAGCTACATGGTCGTAACTTGGTACTCACTTACTCATATAGTGTAGACAGTTGTGATATTTTGAGCCAAATCCAACAACAAGTTGATCGTCTTTGGATCTGTACTTTCAAAAACATGTAAACATTAAAAATTAGAACAGCAATGAGTTAAACATATCTGGTATGTGGTTTTGTGCCAAATCTTTATCTCAATCTTTTGAGAGAAACATGACTAAAACACAAATTTTATTTTAGAATATTATTCACCGCATGTCAAGGATTAATCGGCAAAAACCTCGCCAAAATTGACATGATAGATTCAATAAAAAGGTCAATTCCCGCCAAAAGTTATTATTTCGCAACTATTGTACGCTACGCAAGTTGTTCTCTGTCACTACAAGTTATTAGAGAATATTCGAAAAAGTTTTCGGGAGATCATTCCAGTTAGCATCTAAAACTTTTAAATTATTATGTAGAATTTTTATTGTCATCATGTTAATTTATATTCGAACAACTGGGTCGAAAAACTTCCTATGAACAGATTTTCCTCGAAATTTCATAGAAATCGACAAATTTAGCTTTAAGGTGAACCGTAGAGTATCATCCTACAAAAATATATTATCTGCTTATCATAAAGAGTTATTATGTTATCTTTGTCACAAATATAGCTTTTATATATAAAAATTATATAATATAAATAAATGCTATGTAAATAAAAAAATTATATCAAATAACTAAACTTACCGGTATATGAAGCACTGACAAGAAAGTTAAGAAATGTAAATTTGATTAAATTAAAAAAAAACATCCAAAAGTTTAACTGAAGAATAACAAACTATCAAAATTTCACTAAAAGGCACTTTGACTGCAGCAGAATAGGTTCTGAAGATGAGTAAAAAGAAACGGTAAGATGTCATATATATAATTTAGCAATAGCTTAAACCACCTTTTCTAAACATTCTCATCGATGAAAAACCACATAGATTTATTTATTGGGGAAAAAGAATTCTTTTCTAACTACAGTTGCATAAAATTGCAATGTTTTTAATTTTTTTTCAAAAATCTCTATTTTGAGACAACCACTTTCAGACAATTCTTATTTCTCTAAGTGGCGCAACGCGCAAGGATATACATATTTACGGCATTTTATTTCATAGTCAAATATAAACATCTCCTCTTTTCATCTTTAATTTCACCCATACTTTATTTTGTGCCTCCTAAAGCATGCGCAGTAGCTCAAAAGGTTTTAAAATCCATTGCCAAACAATACATTAATATGTTACTAATAACCACAAAAAAGCAGAAACCTTATACCACATTCTAAATCTTTATAGCGTAGTTTTTTCCTTCTTCATTTAAGATGATAATATATAAAAAATTAAAAAAAAACTTTAACCCCAAAGAAAAGCATAACAATAAGCGGAAATGAAATAATGTGAAAATAAATTTTGAGAAACCGCCATTGAAACAAATGAACAACGAATTTTGAATGACTAATGACACATTATCTGGCTTTGTTTATACAGCACAAGGGTAGGATCATAAAATTACCTAACAAGCAGGAAAAGGGCGTAAAAAATACAAATAGACGTATAAAAATAAAAAGCAAAATCTTTGTTGCCACAACAGACTCATAATAGATTCTTAGAAACGAAAATTTCGAAAAGGGCCAGTTAAAAATAAACATTTAAACTGCTGGAAAAGATATTAATAAAATAGCAGAAATAAAATTGAACTTATAAAATTGCAGAAATAAAATTAAACTAATAAAATAGCAGAAATAAAATTAAACTTATAAAATAGCAGAAATAAATTTAGACTTATAAAATAGCAGAGATAAAATTAAACTTATAAAATAGCAGAAATAAAATTAGGCTCATAAAACAGCAGAGATAAAATTAAACTTATAAAATAGCAGAAATAAAATTAGACTCATAAAATAGCAGAAATAAAATTAAACTTATAAAATAGCAGAAATAAAATTAGACTTATAAAATAGCAGAAATAAAATCAGACTTATAAAATAGCAGAAATAAAATTAAAATATTAGAGAACATAGCAGTTGAATTATAACTGCTACTATCCAATTACTTCTAATTTAGATTCAACTAGGAATCTAATTTCACTAACGAACTTTTAGTGGAATTAAATTTTATGCTCCTTAGATTAAAGTCTACAGTTAAATATTGAAAAGATATAAGCTTTCAAATTCCAATTTCTATAACAATATAAATAAGGTCTAAGTTAGGAATTGCATTTAAAAATAAGGATTTATGAGTTTGGTATGTAAGGGTCAGTGAAATAAAATGATTAAAATAAAAATACTAGAAAACATAGCAGTTGAATTATAACTGTTAATATCAAATTAGCTTCTAATTTAGATCCAACTAGGAATCTAATTTCACTAACGAACTTTTAATGGAATTAAATTTTAAGCTCCTAAGCTTAAAGTTAAATATTGAACATATATAAGCTGTCAAATTCAAAATTCTATAACAATATAATTAATATCTAAGTCAGACATTACATTTAAAAATAATGATTTATAAGTTTCGTATGTAAGGGGCAATGACATATACATTGTTCAAAACAATCAGCAATACGATTTTTTCTCTCAATAGATTGCAATTTGTAAAAATAGCTTTATATGTGAACAGCACAAAATTTTTAATATTTGATTTGCAGTTTGGAAAATTAAGATCGTATTTTAGCCCTTTGTTTCAATGAGCGAACTCTTAAGAAAGAAAACAATTTTTTTATTAAACCATAAGATAAAAAATAAACTACATTTGTTCGATAAATGCAATAATCTGTTAACAGATACTTAGCAGACGATTAATTTTCAGATATTTTATAACTGCAAATTTTATTTCTGTTAAAATATTGTAAAAAGTAAAAGCAAACGGTTTTTCTCTTTGATAAACATATTTTATTAATATTATTTTGTATAATAACTGAGGATCGATTGTAAACCTTTTTGAATCTGGCAATGATTTGTACATTATGATATGAAGTGAAGAGAATAAACGGAACCGAAGGAATTCTAAAACGCTTGGAGTCTTGTAAAATGAAGCGGACCATCATTTGGCCGAGGGATTATAATATTAATAGAATAAATATAAAGAATAATATTAAATTAAATAAATTTAATAACAAATAATTTTATCATTTTTATCAATAAATTTTTTACAATGCAAAAAAACATGCTGGCGTCCTAAAATTGGGGAAGCCCGCCTTTTCCTGCAATCTGGGCGTTTCGTGTCCTGGTTCGGGCATGTTGTTCTTTACCTGGTGTTCTATCTGCTAAGTGTGTGAAATAGCCCCCTGATAAAAAGGGGTTGTGCAAGCGAGTATGTGAGTCATATCTTTATAAAAAGGTAAATCAGACTTCTGCAATCGAATTCATAGGGGTCCTTACCCTCTGAAACTACTGCACCCCTTTTTCCACTATCTCGAGGAATTGATTTGAATTGGAGTTCAATCCAAGGAGAATAAGTAGCAGAAAACATATTAAAAGCATCAGAAATAAAAACTTTTAGCCAAATAGCTATACAATGCACTGAAGGGTTAAATACCGATGTTTCAACAATATAGTTGGATGTATAAAAAATTTGACAAAAAATCATGGAAATTCAAGTATAATAAATAGAAGGAGTAAGGTTTCTAAAATAGTATAAATTATATGTCAATCAAATTGGAAAGCATAAGAATGTTTTGTCAAGGAAGTTTAATTAAAATACAAAGTGATTAGGATTCAAGTTCCACTTTCAAATGGTCATAAAAAGAAAAATACTGGACCAAATGTTATCAAACTTGGTAAAGGTTTAAAGGTGAACATAAATGAAGTAATGATAAATTATGTTATCCCAAAGAAAGTCCTGCTCGTTTGTTGCTGTTGTTGTCAAAAATGTAGTTTGTGTTTTAATTAATTGTTTCCAAATGTATAACATTTGACAACCAGTTGCTTCGCCGGGATGGAGGGCTGCTTAAATGTTATACAGGGTGGTTATAATTAAAGTTCCACTTTGAAAGGGTCATAAAAGGAAAACTACCGGACCAAATGTTATCAAACTTGGTAAAAGCTTAAAGGAAATCATAAAAATTTCTTTTCCACCAAAAAAAAAAAGTTCAAAACCCACCATCAAGGGAGAAATGGCTTTGAATGTACAATTGTTAAGCAAAATAAGACATGGACGAAGACATGAGTTTCGAATGTGCTTAATCGTTTCTAAAACATGTTACATAGTCTGTCCAATATGACATCCGCCATTTTCTGAAAAAAAACTTAAATCGCATTCTCATTAGTAGTTTTATAATATCAGGAGGAATGTTTCACGCATCTCGGCGTATCGCATCTTAAAGTACCACCAAATTGATCAGATTATCACCATAAACAGTGCTTTTTGAAATAACATATATTGAACATGATTTGCAAGCAAGTTTCAGAAATGATTAAATGTATTTTAAATCGATGTTTTCAAGCTCTGTTTTGTTTAACAATATATTAAACATATTCACAGTACCATTTCTTCCTCGGTGGTGACTTTTTGAACTTTTTTTTTTACCAGAAAAGAAATTATCATTTCCTTCTTTAAACTACTACCAAGTTTGTTGATATTAGGTCCAGTAATTTTTCTTTTATGGCCATTTCAAAGTGACACTTTAATCATAACCACCCTGTATAAAATTTTAGCAGCCCTCCATCCCGACGAAGCAACTGGATGTCAAATATTATACAGTCGAAAACGATTAATTAAAGCACAAAATAAATTTTTGACAACAACAACAAACGAGAACGCCATTCTTTGGCATAACATCATTTATCTCTGGGAATAAAAGCAGTCCCGAATTAATTCCCAATCATTTGGTGCTTTTAAAAATCCTCTTCTGTTCTACATTTCCCCACAATCAATCAACTATTCGAAATCCCTCCACCCTTACCCTGCTGTTCCAAAGACGATAACAAATAGCCGCATCTGAAGCTACATGTTTTATGCATAGAAGTCACGTTCGAAGCAGGTTGGATTGGTTGACACAAAAACAAAGCAGGGAGCTGAGGAATATTTCGAGTAGCACCCCTCTAACAAGTGTCATCAATATCTAAAGCCTCCATTAGCATAATTGATTAATTTGATATTGTCAGCCGCCGAGAGTGTTTTTATTGTTAGCGGGTTATCTTCAGTTTCGGCATGTGATGT
>JAPMOQ010053062.1:78951-94195 GCA_026543055.1 Argiope trifasciata | reverse complement strand
AAACTTATGTAAAGAACATTTTCCTCTTACGAATTTTAATAGCTTTCACGAACACAAAACGTACAAAGATCATATTCTTAGATATTTTAATAGCTTTCATTAACACAGAATTTTGTTAAGAACATATTCTTCGTTTACATAGATATATCGCATTAAATATAAAGCAATTTTAAAAGTTCATTAAAAAAATTGAACTTTTAAATCAAAAACTTCTTAATTCAAAGTTAAATAATTTGAATTGAGCAAAACCTACCTCCTCCGTTTCTGTAGCATATGAAAGGAAATCTCCAAACATTGCCAAGATCCACAGCAAACCCTATCACGGCCAGCAAAAACTCTGCTTTCTTGTCCCAGGTCTCCCTCTCATCGTCCACTTCCGTAAGGGCCGGTGGGGGACACGAGCCCTCGCAGACCACCAGGGAGGTTCGGACTTCTTGTCCCTGCAGCTCCGCTTTGAGAGAACACTTCGAATTCGAAGTCGGAACGGGCATTATCGTTTGCAACTAGTTGTTTTTTTTGCAGACGAAATTTTGCAGTTTTGTTTTTAGTTAATGCTATCGTTTTAGTTTTAGATTTTTTTTTTTTTTTTTCCTGCGGGAAGTCAGCTTTCGCGCAGCTGGTCTTTCTTCTGTTCCCGCCTCATCTGTTGCTTCTGTGCGAAGAAATTTCGCTCCGGTAGAGGGCACCCCTAGAGAGTTTCCTCTCATTTGCTTTTGCCAGTGCGGCGAAAAAGTTTTCACCCGGGTATTTTTGGGTGAGTTGCAAAAGAGAAGAAATTAAAAGATTTTGCAGTAAGAGAAAAGAAGTTTTAACGTGAGGTTTGAAAGAAAAATCTTTTTTTTTTTGGAACGCACATTAAATTATGTTCATTAATCAACAAGCAAATTACTTTTCACGAATTGAAAACTTTCTTGTTGTTAGTGTAATTTTTAAATACAAAAAAAAAAAAAAAAAATGCAAAAAAAAACCTTTTCTAAATCAAGCATCCAATTATTTTGTATAATATCTGCATGGGAAAAGCTTTATTAACGTATATTAAATATTCAAAAAAATTGTAGAAGGAATTAATATTTAAAAAAAGAAAAACGAAGCTCATTCTATTAATTTAAATGCTTATTTTATTAATTTTAATGAATTGTCATAATAATGCTATATTCTTTATGTTTTTACAGCTCTCAGAATAACAAAACAATGATTCAATTGAACATTTTCATTTGCCAAGAGGGAACGGTGTGATTTATCATAACTAGCCACCTATGATAGAATATTTTGTTCGCCAAGACTATTAGATTTTTAAGCTGTTAACTCTTAATATGGCTGCATATCTTTAAAAAAAACATTTAATCTTATAATTGGTTACCACATGAATTCAATTAGAGAAATTCACAGCGGATTATAAAGTTTTTATACTCAAATAAAAATTGAAGCGAAAAACCTGCTGCCAATTGAATTGATTCGACAGTTAATAATAAGCTCAATTTCTATGGTATGTGTGTATGTTTAGGATATAATCTTTTGATTTTTAATTTGTAATAGCGTGGAAAAGTTACCTTTTAGTATAGATAAGATAAATAAAAAATTAAAGAATTGGAGTACATCTTGAGGTGCTGTAAGGATTTTAAAGTTTCATAAAAAAAAACTTTTTGCAACTTTTTAAGGATTTTGCGTGCCTTAGTTATTAAATAAAAGCTTTAAATAGGCATTGTCATATGAATAGAAAGATAAAAACAGTTTTACTATTGCTTTGGGCACGATTACACTGAGTCATCACCTG
The DNA here is from genome assembly GCA_026543055.1 of Argiope trifasciata. NCBI lineage: Eukaryota > Metazoa > Arthropoda > Arachnida > Araneae > Araneidae > Argiope > Argiope trifasciata. The sequence continues at coordinate 92,421 of JAPMOQ010053062.1, read as the reverse complement.
AGTTGTTGTTATTGAGGTAAGTCGGAGATTTGTCAGCGTCCTGTGACAATAACAGAGCTTATTTCAAATCAGTAGCTTTACAGAGCAGTTGAGTAGGCGCTTCCCTTCCATTTAGTGTACAACTAATTAACGTAACTGATTTGTTAGTTGGTGCTTCTGTGCTTTGCTCAGTAAAAATGGCTCAGTCTAAATTAATAAAGATAAGACAAATATCGAAAAGTTCTATTTTGGGGAAATTTAGTGATTTGCTTAAATCTGAACATATTGCTATCAACTCTATATTCTATTAGACATAACCTCAAAAATGTTTCAGAGAAGGATCCTTCTATAAGCGAAATACGTGATGCTTTAGTTCTCATAATAGAGCAATAATGGTCAAGAGCTTCGATTCCCGTTTCATCTAGTAAATGAATTTCACAAAGGATAAAAGCTTATCATCCTTATTACAGGAATTTATTAAATTCTAAAAGCTGAAGATGTTTAGATAAGTTTAATTCCATCCTTACAGAGTTGAGAGAAGAAGCTAGTCTTTCATTTGATATTGCTGATTTGTAAAAAAAAGTGCCAGTTATGGAATAAAAGGTTCTAACCGATTAACAGAAAAAAGGCTATAGGTAATAATGATATTGTTACCATGTGATTTGAGGAAGAAAGAAGTGAAAAAGCGTAAAGAACTAGAGAGAAAAGTTTTTTAACTAGGTATCACAAACTTTTAAAGAAGGCATCTCAAATAGTTAAGGAGACTCGGTTATCGACTTTCCTTGGCTTCCTTGTCACATGTACAGTGGAAGGAGCTTCAAACTTGTGGCCGAATCAGCTCAAAATGTTTGCGGTTCAATCTCCAGAGAAGGATACATAAGCGCAAAATATAATTTACCAAAACTTAATTTTACAAACTGTTTAATGGGGTAAAAAAAAATTTGCAATTGTAACGTTTGTAATTATTAAGGATACAGAAGTAAGAAATGCAAATAAAAAATATTTTTATTATTATTATTCATTGTAATTAATAATTTTTTCCAGTTTCAATACTTATATATGTGTTTAAAATCCACCTTTGTAACAATGTATTAAAAAAATTAATAAAAATATTTTACTACAGTTTATAATATATCAATCGATTTTACAAACTTTAAGCTTTTTTACTGCCTCGAAATATTGTTGTATTGCAACTAGAAGTTTTTGAAATTCTTTTTGAAACTAAATTCCCTTTTTAAAAATTTCAATCTTTTCGCGGCACTTTAAGATAATGTAATATTTTAACTAAATTTTGTAATATTTTTGAGCCAAAAAGGCCTAATATTTTTGAGCCTCATTATTACCGAAATAAAATCTAAGAAAATTTTTTAAAGCCCCTTTATAGTTAAATTGTTTATACACTGATGGGAAAAAAATCCCAACACCAAGAAAAAATTATTGTACAGTAATGAAATTTTAGAAATACATTTGTCTAGGTAACATATTTAATTGATTAAAGTTTCAAGATCACAGGCAGAGCCATTGGCGAGAAGAGCCGTTTCAAATTTGAAATGTTGGTACATTAGTAACCGGTGTAACCGCCAGAATTTTGAATGCAAGCATGCATTGTAGCGTACAGGTGTCGGATATCAGTTTTTGGATGGAGTTCCATGCCTGTTGCACTTGGGCGGTCAATGCAGGGACGGTTAATGCTGGTTGTGGATGACGCTGGAGTTGTCGTCCAATGATGTCCCATACGTGATCGATTGGAGAAAGATCTGGTGATCTAGCAGACCAAGGCAACATGTGGACACTCTGTGGAGCATGTTGGGTTACAACAGCGGTATGAGGGCGAGCGTTATCCTGTTGGAAAACACCCCCTTGAATGCTGTTCATGAATGGCAGCACAACAGATTGTATCACTAGACTGACGTACAAATTTGCAGTCAGGGTGCGTGGAATAACCACGAGAGTGCTCCTGCTGTCATACGAAATTGCTCCCCAAACCATAACTCCATGTAGGCCCTGTGTGTCTAGGCCGCAGACAGGTCACTAGCAGGCGTTCACCTGGCCTCCTTCTAACCAACAACCGGCTATCACTGCGACCAAGGCAGAACCGGCTTTCATCAAACGGCAGTGGTTTGGAGTCAGTGGAATGCACTGTACAGGGCGTCTGGTTCGGTGCTGTCCTTGAAGTAACCGATTTGTATCAGTTCGTTGTGTCACTGTGGTGCCAACTGCAGCTCGAATTTCAGCTGCAGACGCAGTACGATTAGCCACAGCCATACGCCGAATACGACGGTCTTCCCTCTCAGTAGTACCACGTGGCCGCCCGGAACCTGGTCTTCTTGAGGCAGTACCTTCCCTTGACCACTGCCGCCAATACTCATTCACAGTGGATACATTCCTGCCAAGTCTTTCAGCAATATCGCGGAAAGAAAACCCACCTTCTCATAGCCCTACAACACGACCTCGTTCAAACTTAGTGAACTGTTGATAATGGCTTCTTCGTCTTCTCAGAGGCATCCTTGACTAACATTAACCCACTACGTCAAATCTCAACTGTAAATAACGATCACGAACCTTACAGCGCTTATTTAAAACAAACCTCATTTGCATGTTCATAGTGTCGCTACTAGCGCCACACTTTCGCGCGTAGCTCGAAATTTGAATCGACGTCATCTTTCAGATGCATAAACACGCCTACCAAATTTCGTTTATCTAGCACAGTTCCTTCCTAGTGTTGGGATTTTTTTTGCATCAGTGTATATTGCATCACATCATGGTATTGGGAAAGTTCCTGACATTAGTGTAGTCATATTTTAATTGCTCTATATATGTCCTATATACTGTAAACATGAGCCTTTCTAATAAAGACCCTTCGATTGATGATGATGATGATGTCGTGTCCGTGTTTCCACGGAAAAGGGGTGCGGTAGCTTCTGAGGGTAAAGACCCCTGAGCACCCAGAGTGCAGAAGTCTGACTTCTAGCTCAAATGAAGGTGACACACATATTCGCTTGCACAACCCCTTTTTACAGTGGGGCACATTCATACATCTCACAGATAGAACACAGAACAACCATGCCCGAACCGGGACATAAACCCGGGACGCCCAGATCGCTGGGAAGATACGTTACCCCTATGCAAGGAGACCAGCAGATCTTACAATTTAAATGTTTAAATTTCAAAGATGAATCCGTATATGAGAATATCAAAGTTCAGTTATTGTAAAACCCACTCATTTGGAAACACGTAAAAAGGAATTCATTAAAAAAAATATGCCAATACATTCTATTTCTTTAAAACTTTCAGATGCATATAATTCATTCATACTATATTACAGAGTTAACTGCAAACAGTCATTATGTCTTAAAAAATTTAGCAAGTCAGGAATGACGGTTTATTTTTACTTGATATAAATTAAGTAAACCAATATAATTTTAGTATTCATTGTAAGGATAACAGGTAGGAGATATATGTATATGCTTCCGATCTGTTCAGTCAATGAACATATTAGGCAGATTTTTGAAATGCAAATAATACCTTGTGGTAATATCTTAATAAGACAGATAACATCTACGGGACATGAGCATGCTTTTGCCCTGTGGTTATGTTACAGGCCTTCAGACCCAAAGGTCTCGGGTTCTATTCCGAGCACATTTCAGCTCCTATAATGGTGACCTCGAACAATGAAGTTTCAACCTTCATGCAATTGATGTGGCGCCATCTACTCGCAACCAAAGTAGTCAGACTCACTTGACGCAACAATTCACGCACGCTCGCCATAACGCTTGGCGTAACTAAAAAAAAAGGTTCGCTCGCCAAACAAAGATGGGTACAGCGCATTAGACATAACAGCTACACACAGCAACCTCACACTCAACAAACCAATTCATCACCACTCTACAACAACGCATATCGTTCGTCAACTCACTGGAGGGTGAGTCTGTGGTGATATCTTAATAAGACAGATAACATCTACGGGACATGAGCATGTTTTTGCCCTGTGGTTATGTTACTGGTTACTCCCGGGTTCTATTCTGAACCAACATCAACTTCCTAGAACCTCAACCTAGCCAGAGGCCAGATGATAAGTGACGTATCGAGAACACGCACGTGGTATGGACCACAAAATGATTTCTGACACACACCCTCCGATTGGTCATGAATAGCTTCGTAAATATAAATGAAAGCCGTGATATATAATCGCTGCGAATCTAAATTTTAGACGCTTAATCCGTGTGCCAAATTTTATTCATCAAGCTATTTTCGTTTGTAATTATCGTGCTACCTCATATTCGGGGAACTGAACAAATGGATTTAATCTGAATAATTTTGTTCATAATTTGACAGCAGTCTATATATTAGATGTAAATACGAAATTCATTCGTTTACCTCAATAACTGGCATTTTATTAGTCACATTTTCAAAAATGTATTTTCCAAATTCATGGTGATCTGAAACATGGAGATTTGTCAAAATCGTGAGCCTGAATCGTCTGCTTATTTTTAAAAGATCTCTAATGAAAATCAGATATTTGTTGCTGTGTATTTATTCCCTATTTTCTATAGTGAGTGTCGCCGTCCTGTTGATATGGTGTGGAAATTTGGGAGAAAAGTGCCAGCTACAATGTCATCCTCATACTAAAACGGAACATTTATGCAACTAAATTAAACTTTAGTTACTGGCACACGCGCTTCAAGCTTTTAAGCCGTCCGTATAATGTACTAAAAATGTGGCAAGCGATCTTTATTATTGAAACTATTCTAAGAGTCTGAATAAAAATAGCAGGCATTGAATCTCTGTAAATTTTGGGAGGAAGCATTAGTCTACAACCGATCTCCCCCCGCCGGGGGAACCTAGAAATGAGGATGAGATGCTTCCGGTATGGTGGTTGGATCTCGTCAACCCGGTGGGCACAATAATAGGTGGGGGTTCTAGCCCTCCCATCGATGACGGGACGTACTCCCTTCGGGGAGGGCTGTGCTGTGGCCGGTGATGGCCCTTAGGACTCAACCCTAGTTCCCGCCAATGTTGCTGTAGAGGCGGTCCGGTCATTCAGTCTTAAGGCTTTATCACACGGTGAAATTTCGCTACCACTTTTCCGTTTCTACCCTCGAAAACCGATCAAGCAAGTTTCATAATCGACAACTTTTTCTAACCAGTTCGAAAATGTCGTCGGAAATATTGTCCGCAAACGAAATTTAACCAATCATGTGAAACTTTGAAGTGACGTTATTTTCGCTGTTGTTTGCTGACGGAAAGTCCGGAAGATATTTTGCCGTGTGATAAGGCCTTTAGAGAGGTTTATCAGTGTGCTTTAGTGGTGGGTCGAAGGTCAGTGATATGACTTAGTCTACAAGCGGATTGGGGGGGGGGGGGGCTAAAATTTTTAAAACCCAGAATAAAAGACATTTTAAACTTTGCATGAGTTTTTATGCTCATTTGCATTTAGCAATAATTTTAATACATTAAACTCTAATTAAACTTGATAAAATGTCATTGATGTAATCTGGTTGTGCACAGGTAAACTCTTCAAATCCTTCCCTCCACCCCCCCTTTTTTTTGTCCTTCTTAGCCCCAATTTATATTTTTTCTTTTAAACTTACCTTGATTTTAGTCTGCCACAATTCAAAATCAAAGGGTGTACGACCGTGAAATCGACATGTTTTAAATCTGTCGAAAATTAATATTTATATGTTATAGATATTGAGAGGAAAATCCTAGAATTTAACGGAAACCTTCTGAAATTCATCCGTTAGGTGTATGGAAGAAAATTCCAACGTGTTTTCGGTGAGCATTGTAGTACAAAAAAATTGTAAAATATTCAAAAGATGCTCTAAAAAGGAAACAGATTTGCCAAAATATGTACAAAACAGAAAACTTACAGAAATCAACAACTCAGAAATCGGTAGTAAAGGAACCGGTACAGCACAAAAGACTCAGAATGGTTTCGCTCAACTACTCGTTTCAGCTTGATTCAGCTGAGTACAGTTTGGTTAATTGTAATTTTATAAACAAAGATATTTCAAGAAAGATATCACATCTTAGCTCCTATTTGAGATATCGTCGAAATTCTTGATTATTCTGAATTCTTCACTTCTGTCACCAAATTCATCGCCAAGGTTAAGGTAGATGCCTATTCTATATGTCTATAAAACTTTCTTTAATCCTATTGCGCAGGAAAGCAATGCTGCAAATTCGTAAATTATTAAATTCGGAATTTTTTTCCGAGCAGATAAGTTTGTTTTCCACTCTGTATTTTAATTAAACTTTTTTCATGTAAGGTATATATTATATCCCACACAATATTTAAAACTAAAAAAAATAATTAATTAAATTATTGAAATGTCAAAAAAGCCGATAAGTTTATGGAATGCAACAGCATTTTATTATTTTTGATTTAAATTGCTTTGGAAGAACACACAAATTTCAAATTTCATTAAAGATAAAACGTTTGAAACAGCTGGGAAAAGAAATTAAAATATCTAATTATTCTGCTTAGTTAAATAATTTATAATAGATACTTAATTGTTTTCAGTAACGAAGAAGTCTGATAATTGATTCATGAAATAGATTGTTATTTTAAATATAATTTTGAGCGTTTATGCTATCGTGAATGGTAGATGAAATGGAGATTTCTATGAAAATTTCGAATAATTGCATTCATCTGTGAAATTTCAACGAGAAGTGTATTTATTTCACTAATTGAATCAGAAGTAATTTTTAAAAATAATTTTTAGAGTTTCTAACTATTTAGAGAACTCTAGGAATAATTTCTAGATTTCTCCTGCACATCGGAAGTAAAAATTTTACACTTAATAAGGTATCCGACTACGTTAAAAATATTGGTTACCAACCACATTGGCGATTTTTTTCATTCTTATTTTTTGTAGATCAGACTTTTCTCTTTCCGAAACAGTTTATCTTTTCTAGGAAAAGAAAGACCTGACCTGGCGTTGAAGGGAATTTTAAGCAAAACATTTTTCAGCTAAAATTCTCTTCAACTTTCTCAAAATTTTAATCTTTATACAAATTTTTTCACCGTTAACATTATATCTTAAAAACTAATAGAGGTACTGACATAATAATTTCAGCGTGTGCTTTAAATCAGTGCTCCGCAACCTTTTCTCACAAACGACGCACCTTATTTCTTTCTAGAATTCTGTGACACACCAAAAGCTAAAGTATATAGGTATTCAGTGATGCACAAACTTTACAATAAATGTTTGTTTTTTATTTGAAAGGTATACATACATAAAACTGTAACTTATTTATTTCTACGCAATCATAATGATTATTAATGTGATACCTGCGCTTGTTTCAATGAGCACAAAAGTTTTATATTTGGCACAATATTTAACACCGCGACCCGAAGTTCTTGGTCAAGACCTTTTAAGTATGATCGCTTATCATTTTTAATTAATGCAAGAGTTGAAAACTTTGCTCACATAAATATGTCGTCGAAAATGGAAGTAATGTTTAGATTGCTTTGTAGGAAATGTGAGGATATTCTTTTTTAACGTAAATCCAGAAAACATCTAATGGAACTTCGGAGAAGTATAATTTTAAAGTCATGTTATTATTTAAATCTGTTCTCACCAGGGTACCATTGAATAATTATTTAGTTATAATAATTATTCTTTAGTGTATTTAGAAAAATAGACATTATTATGAAAAAAAAATTGTCGTTGTGTGTTAAATACATGATGAAAAATTGTAAAATGTCAAATACAATGCATTTGATCGCGACACACCTGTATCTGGCTCATGGCACGCCGGTTGCGGAGCACTGCTTTAAATGATATGGGAAATGAAATGAACCAAAAATTTTAGTGTTGGTGAAACATTTTTTCATGTATAGGTGTTTTTAGTAGAATTATGTTGTGCATTTATGGAAAAAAATGCACATATACGTATATTTTTACCGGTACCTTCTTTGCATCTCAATTTTTTTTTAAGTCTTTGGTTCATTTCATTCATTATTGTATTCTATCATTTGTGTGCAAAGAAAAATAGGATTGTTGCATTATCATTTTGAGTAGAGTGTTGACCGTTTTGGTTCAATTTCATTAAAATTTACTACACATTCTCCTATTTCTCAAAATATATTATATTTTCAAATATTTTTTTTGTATTTATAGTATTATGTTTTATAATTGACAATATGTCTAAAAACCACAGTTTTAAATATTATTTTAAGAATCCATTTTTCTATAAATTTTCCTTCGAGCTTAGTCGGATACCTTAAGGAATATATTTACTTTCGCATTTTTATCATTTATTATCAGCGCTCTTTTAAATGAATGTTTGCGAGAAGATCAAGCAGAAGATATTCAACAAATCTATAAAACCAATAATGAATGTCCCAAAATTAACTCAAAACGTGAATTTGTCACTGCTCGTGCAGTGAAGTGTTGGCAATCCTATTGAAAAAAAAACCCATTTGACAGCTGATAGCTTAGGGTTAATAAAAATGGAGCATAACTCGATGGAACTACATGTCAATGCCAAATTCGAATTTAAAAAAAGCACATACATATTTTTCTTCTCTAAATTTTTATATTTTTAACGAATCGTAAACTGCACGGGATGCGTTTTTTTATGGAATAACATAAAGGGCAAATGGCCACCACGGCTTTACTAGCACATAGACACTTTTTTGCTGAAATTTTCCATGAAAATTGTGCATAAATGTAACTAAATTTCTTTGAGATAGAGTTGAATTTCCGACATACTGTTTCCATAGCGAGTATACTCGCCAAATACAGTTAACTGGTTCAATAACATTTATTATAAAATCAGTATTATAATAAATTCCCTTATTATTCCATAGGAATTATAGCGAACTTATATTGTCCAAAGTGCTGAAACTTATCCTTATGCTCACTTATAAATAATTATTCATCTTATTTCCTTTTGGAATGTAAGGGATTAAGAAAAATCTGTTATTTAAAAAGGAATTTTTGTTTGTTTGTACTTTAGGCGCTGCCGTACCTTTCAACTGATTCCTATGAAACTTTGTTAACTTATTGCTAGCACTTGCACGAAAGTTATATTTTAAAACTAACCAAAAAACAAACAATGAACGGCAAAAGACAAACAGTGTGTTATTCAGATTAATTGCACATATATGAAACAAAATAAAATTATTATAATTTATACCAATAAATGTGAGTGATTTTGCACCTATTACTGATGTAAAGTTGATTGGAGAAGATGTGCACATTCTACGCATTCTTATTATTCCCACCCACATGCCTTTTAATTTCGAATGACCGCAGTTCCCCATTCGAATAGTATTCACGTCAATGACCATCGACAAGGCGCAAGATTAATCATTTCAAGTATGTGAATTGAACTTAGAAAATCCGTATTTTTCACCTGGCCAGTTATATGCTGGGTGCTTACAACTCGGACAAACAAAAATTTATTTGTTTTTGCTGAAGGTGAAAAAACTTAAATCTTCTTAAAATCTTTTTAAACAAAAAATACTATCTACTTTAAAGTACGTGGATAATAAAGTTTTAAAAAAATAGAATGAACATTATTTATATATTTTTATATATCAATCAATTTGAATGAATGTATTCACTGCCGATAAGAAAATAAATATCATTCTTTCTATTACTCCTAATTAGACAAGATAATTATTTTAAATTTTCCAAAATTATTTCTTCTACGGCAGCAACGCACCGGGTACTTGCTAGTACTAGCTAAAGATTGAAAGTAATCTATACTTATAATAAAGCTCAATGTGTGTGTGTGTGTGTGTGTGTGTGTGTGTGTTGGCGCTCTACAGACCAGACCGTTGGACCTACAGCTACCAAATTTGGAACATGTATACCTTGGAGGTTGGGAATGTGCACCTCGGAGCCCTTTTTTCGAATTTTTAATTAGAATTTGAATTAATTAAAATTCAAGCGAAATTTTGACGATTTTCCGCTATAACTTCCGAAAATATTATCGCACAAACATGATTTTTACATCAATTTAAAGATTAAAAAATTAGCTTTCTAATGGTATCTTTTTTTTAATGTATAACTTAAGGTTCTATTTTTAACGAATTTTTAAGGAAACATTTTAACCATGTTTTACAACAATATATTTCGGACAAAACAATAAAATTTAATCTGCACGAGCACGTCAAGGGGGAAAAATTAGGTTTTATCAGCATGTTGCCATCCTATTGACGGAAGTTCAAACTAAAAAAAAAAACTATCATTATAAATTAAATCTAAAGAAATGCAACTTTTAGCACGTGACTGGATAAAATAAAAGAAATATAATATGTGACATTTTCTAAAATAAATAATGAACGAGCAAAAGGAAAAAAAAAGCTTTTATTAAACTGTTGAAATCATACTGACAGAAGTTCAAATTAAAAAATAAATTAACTATGACTGCAAATTAAATCGAAAAAAAAAATGTAACATTCACCACGTGATTGGATGAAATTAAATAAATATTAAATGTTATGTTTTCTAAAAAAGAAGTACAAGACAAAGGTTTCTATGATCGTTTGCAACATCTATATCATTAATTTAGTAAATCAGTGTTACGTGACTTTCGAAGTTTAAATATATCTGGCAGAGAAATTATAAAGAGAGCAAGGACCATATGTATTTAATTAAAAATCTTAGACCCCATTACTCCTGGCGAACCAGCTGGTCGCCAAAGGTGTCTAGTAATAAATAAATATAACTTAATAATAATAATAATGTGTAAAAAATTGAAAGCTAAAGGAAAGTTACATTTAAATCTCTTTGGACTTTGCCCAAGGCAACGACATATTACCTTTTAGTAGAATTTGGAAAATTATACCAACGAGGATGAAAAAAAAAAATCAAAATCCTCCATCTTTTGTGCAAAATCCTTAGTAGAAACTTTTGCACGGTTAAAATCTCTCCTTGCAAAACCGCAAAAGGGCGCGCAAATTGAACCAATCAAGAGCGACAGATCGTGGCTCTTGGTCTTTCCCATTTCCAGGTAACGAGACCATTATCACCTAGGGGTCGCCTCGTTTCCTGACTTTTAGTGCGGTGCCCCTTCTCCCTCTCGCCAAGTAACGGGTCGCCGGGGAAAAATTAAAAAGCCGTATCTGGGCCGTTCTCCTTCATTTTTCGGTTATAATAACACAACTGCTGCAAAGGATGCATCGGTGGCGGCGACTCGTAAAGTAACAAGTCATCAAAAATTGCACCCCAGGCGAGATTCTAAAATTTTTAACTGGGGCAGGATAACTTAAATTCAATTATCTGTCTCAGTGCTTAGCCGTGGACGGCCTTCATAATCTGCAAGCTTGTTTTAAAAGTTGCGGATTATAATCACGGGAAGTAAATTATGATCACAATTAGAAGTTTTTATCGTATTTATAAAATCTAGAACTTTGCTGGGAATTTTTTGGGATTTATTAGGATAACAGGAAAATATTTTCGCCTAAACGTTTAATAGTTTAAGCTTCTTTATTATCTTGTATACGAAGTATTTAAAAAAAATTTTATCAAAATATTTGTCAAAAGATTGTGGCTCTAGATTTCGACGCATCTCAGCGTTTTGAGATCTCTTAGTATCTGAAAAAAAGCATTTTTGGAATTACGTGCAACTGCAAACACGGTATTTAAATTAGACAAATGAAATTCGTTATATGGACTTGTGTTATACACATGCATCAAATTTATAGATTATAAAATATTTATCGATAAATTTGTAGACATTAAATTTATAGATGAAATATTTATCTATAAATTTGTAGACGTCAAATTTATAGATAACAGATATTTATCTCATAGTAACATATGCTGCTGAAACTGGGGCAATGACCGAAAGTGATAAAGAAATCTTAGTAGTTTTTGAAAGAAAGATATTGCGAAGTATTTTAGGAGGTGTGAAATGTAATGACACATGGAGAAGAAGAACAAACTTGGAACTTTACAATCTATACAAAGAACCTGACATAATAAAATTTATCTCAATCCAAAGACTAAAATGGGCAGGACACTTGATTAGTTTGAAAGATGACCGAACCACCAAAAAGATCTTCGACGCTAAACCATCTGGAACCCGCAAAAGGGGTAGACCGAGGATCCGGTGGATCGAGTGTCTAGAAACAGATCTAAAAGTTCTCAGAGTTAACAACTGGCGAAGTCTATCCAAGAAGTGGGCAGCCTGGAATTCGATTCTGCAGAAGGCCATGGCCCACCCTGGCCTGAAGCGCCACTGAAGAAGAAGAAGATATTTATCTATAAATTTGTAGATATGAAATTTATAGATTATATTATGCATCGAATTTTTAGATTTCTGTCAAATTTATAACATAACCCACTCACAAATCTCCTCCGGATGTCAGTATGTAATTTAACATGATGACTACAAAATAAAGACAGGCAGATGTATAAAATTTAACATCTAAAATCTAAATCTCTAAAATCTAACATCTATTAATTTTGATACTTGTCAAATTTGGAAGGAAATCTTCGAAGGGCTGAACTTCTATCAGACTCAAACACGTAGAAGAAATAATTTAAAAGCGAAAAGTGACTTAAATAAATGAATTATAATATGTCGTATTCTGATTACAAATTATAGTTCTGTGTCAAATTTTACTTTTAATCTATTCCAGAAAGTGCGTTCAAAATAGTAAAAATAAAGTGTATTAAAGAGGTTGGGTCAGCCTGGTTGGCAGGGCGTTGGATTCGCATCCTGTGGGATGCGAGTTCGAACCCTCTCCCCCGGACGAAGACCTTCGCGCGTAGTGGGATCTGGCACACGTATAAATCTGTCATGGTCACAAAGTCCTCCATGTCGAGTTTATAATAATGGTTTATAATAGTAATAAAAGTAATACCACTGTGGATACTGGTTCAGAGGTGATCGTTCTCTGATCCAGATCTAAATTACGATCTGTGGATGAGGGAATGAAATGTATGAATGAAGTATGCCCCTTAAAAAGAGTTGTGACGTGTGATTAGCTAACTTGTACTCTTGGCCGTAGATGGCGCTGAAAAAACAAGAGGCTCAAAAAATTCGGATTAAATCGCAACGGCTCTTTAGTTAGCTGGCTTGTCAAATGCAAGTCAATGTCCAGTGCAAGTAGAAACAACAGCCAGGTATATTAATCGTCAAAAAATTCGAAGATATTTTGGTGAATCTCCACTTTTCAAACGTCCCTGAGTTTGAAAAATACATTTTTGGAAAATATCCGTCGGTCTGTTTGTGACAAAGATAAGTGAAAAACGCTTTGAACTACCTGTTGGGTACACGGCCTTTACACCAAATTCGAAAATTTCTATCAAATATTTACTAAAATATATTCAAAGAAATGTTCATCTGTCCGACTATCGAATTTAAGTTAGCACGATCATTGCAGAGCAAAAAAAAAAAAAAAAAGAAGATAAATAAAAGATAGATAAAAATTTGGCACAGATTTAGCATGAATAGAGTTGATATGTCAAATATTAAGTCAAATCCATTAAGGAATTGACCGTCTGTCGGTTTGTACTTTCAAAA
>JAPMOQ010053062.1:0-78941 GCA_026543055.1 Argiope trifasciata | reverse complement strand
CAGAACCACAAATTCTGTTTTCGAATACTATTACCCGAATGCCAGAGACTAATTGCCAAAAAAGGGACCACGATAACTGCAGTAAAATGCTAAATTCTCGCCAACATTTAATATTTCGTAACAACTGTACTTTAATTCCATGCAAAAAGTTCTCTGGTATAACATCTTTATAGAGAATATGTGAGCAAATTTCGGGGAGACCACTCTCACTGGTATTTTCAGGTACTTGTTTATTAACAAAATCCCAAAGATTAATCGCTAAAGATCGCACTTTAGTATATTCTTTTGAAAATACTGTTTACCGATGAAAAATAATGATACTCAAATGCATTTATTAGAAAATATACGAGAAAGTTTCAGCGAGACTATTCCACCTGCCTTTTGTTCAAATATTTTAATATTAGTTAATATTTTTAGATTATTGTGGACTGTTTATTGACTAACGCAATTTTAAATCATCATTTAAAGATAAAACAAATGTTAACCTCTAATTTTCATGAGTATTGGACTCACATCCCTTGGGAAGTGAGTTCGAGCCTCGTCTGTCGAAAACTCCCCATGTGTAAGGTGGCTGGAGTACGTATAAATTTGTCATAGTTACAAAATCTTCCAAGTTAAGACAAAACCACTAGGGGTACTGGTTTAGCGGTGATCATTTTCTGATTCAGGTCTAAATTACGATTTGTGGAAGAGTGATTGAAATGTATGAATGAAGTCCACCCCGTAAAAAGGGCTTTGACGTCTGAGTAGATCATACTCTTAGTCTTAGATGGCGCTACTGAAACAAGAGATGCTAAAATTCAGAGCTTAGCATCGCTGACTTTATCTGCTAGCTTGCCTATGACAAGTGCCATAAGAAACATTAGATTTTATTCTAAAAACTTAATATATATATGATGTATCTACGTTTAAGTTAACACAACACATCATAGAAATGCATATTTGTATCGATACGCATTCAAATCTCATGCATATGCGAACTCTTTGTTTCTAGAAAGTTTGGTTTCACATACGCGACGATTCTATGTTTGAGTAAATCTGCACTTCACAGAAATGCATCAAAAAATATATTCAGGTACATGCGGATTATTTTTCTTTATAGATTTTTTGCAAACTAGTATCATTCGTGCAGCAAATAAAAAAAAATATTGATGGAAAGTTAATTTGAGAAATCTTGTTGAAAATATCATGCAATAAAATAATAAATCATTTCCCTATTTATTATATTACATGAATTAGTGTAATAAATTCCTAAGAAACGCATTGAAATAATGAATATTCAATTATCTTTATTAAAATTCAGTCGCAAAAATCAGGATTCAATAAATAATTCTTAACAAATTTATAAAATAAAGCTTGGTGAACAAATTACTGGAGTAGTATTACAGTATGTGATTTTGGCATCATTTTTTTTATGTTTTATAGCAAATCCACTGACAATGTTTTTATAATGCAGTTTTTTTAATCATTTTTATTGCCAAATTCAAATCTGAAATGTAATATGTCGACAGATGAAAATGGTGGAAATGATGGGCCTTAATAATATATATTCCAAACTCCTTCTGTTCTAATTCAAATAAATGCTTTTGACTAATACTAGATATCGAATAATTTTATTTATTATTTTCAATATTGAAATAGATTTATCGGATATAATCATAAACACTATTAGCCGTGTTTGACGACCAGCCGGTTTGCCAACCTTAATGCCCATTAAAATGTTCAATTAAATATTTTATGTAATTGGTAAGTTAATAGTTCCTTCATCAAAATGTTTTTTATTTCCAATTTTGATAGTCATATTATTCACTCATATTAATACAACAGCTTTAAGTCATAATGCACTATGCATCTCACTGATTTGCTCTCAGCTCCTATAAAAGTTCTACTTTAAATTAAAGTAGAAACGATTAAACTGCAATTAATATAAAAAGCATTTTTTTTATCTGAAACCATGCATTTAAAAAAAATATGAGTTCGAAAAATAAATTCTTTTAGCTTTTAAATCTTAGGTGCCCTGCAGAATATCTTTCAAAATGTATTTAATCATGTTACATAAATTATGAGAATTATTCAATAAAAATTTCGAGGCCGCGGTGGCCTGGTGGTAAGGTCTCGGCTTCGGAACCGGAGGGTTTCAGGTTCGAGACTCGATTCCACCGAAGAACCGTCTGTGAGAGGGTCTCTTGCACGTTAAATCTGTCAGGCCAAACGTCCTCCCGCTGGTGTGGTGTGGAGAGGGGGTTGCCAGTTCAGGTGTTGTCCTCGTCATCTGATCTTAGTTCAAAATCAAGAGGTCCGTCTGAAAATAGCCCTCGTGTTGCTCTAAACGGGACGTTAATATAACTAAACTAAACTCAATAAAAATTTCTCGGATTCATCATAAAATTTAGTTTTACCCTCAAAAAGGTTTAAATGCCGTGAATAATAAAGCTTTATTTTGTTTGGGTCTGTAAATAATCAAATAATGGTCTATAAATACAACAATTATGAAATCTAAATTTTACGCAATAGTTTTTTGTTTTTTTTTTTGTCATAAGGAATCATATTTTGCGAAATATTCTTGTCTTTTCAACTTTTTTATAAATAAATGAACATTTCTTTCTTCTGCTATCAAATCTGATTGATTTATGAAGTTTTAAATAGAATAATAGAATTAATTTTAAATAGAATTTATAGAATTTTTATAATCTTAGGCCAATTAGTTTTGAGAAACTCTGGATGGTTATTGAGGTATCATCTTTGAAACGCTCGATGAAGTGATCTAAAATCACCAATTTCTTCTGAATAGTGATATTTAAATATTCGTAAATCAGTCAGTTTTGGTGACTGGTTTAATTAATTGGAGAGCAACACTTTTTATTTAAAATATTAACGTCTCAAGAATATTTTATTGAATATGATTCATAGAGCAGATGATATAGATAAAAGCTAAACATTGGTCATTTATTACAGCATTTATAAACTCAAGTTACAGATAATTTCATATAATTATTTACTAGATTTAGACCATTTTAATGTATGTATTTCATTTACTAACTGTTCACAAATTGGCAATTGGCCCTTGAATTGAAAGGATACATTATGTTAAACCAAGTTTGCCTTAAATAAATCTGATTTATTGAAATAGTATTATAGATATTATTATTACAGTATAGTATTATAGATATTATATAAGATCATAGGAAATTCTTCTTTACATTTACTTTTTAGAAAATATCCTATTTTATTTTATGCAGACACAAAAAATTACACTTTTATATGTCTTTTAATTTGCAACAGTAGTAGATTTATTTTTTAATTTGAGCTTCTGCCTACAGGGTGGCAACATATTGATAAAAACTAAATTTTTCCCATTGACACGTGATCGAGCAGGTTAAATTTTATTTTGTAAAAAAAAAAAAATTCTTGGAAAAATATAATAAAAATATTTTTAACATTCGTTAAAAATGTATTTTAATTTGTTTTTAAAATCTCTAGCATCATATAAAGATAACTTTTTGATTTTCAATATGATGAAAAAATCAAATTTGTGCTTTGTTTCAAAAGTTCTAGCGAAAAAACGCCATTTTTAACTACTTAAAGCTCTAATTAAAAATTTTTAAAAATATTAGGTTGGGGATTAAGATCGCAGCGTTTTGATCAAAGACCTTTATTTATAGAAAATCTTTAGTAATAACAATGAATTAGTAGATTGTGTATTCGCCGTTGCTGTTTACGACCCCCACCTACCTCTCGACTAATTTGTGGATGCCACTCAGCCAAAAATCGCCAGATATGTTTTTTAAGATCCTCTTTACTGTCGAAATTAAAGCCTCTCATATGGTTGGACAGGGAGCAGAAAAGATTGTAATCCGTCGGTTCAAGGTCCGGAGAATACGGTGGATGATAAAGGACCTCCCGTTCGAGCTATTGGGGTGTGGATATGATGACTTGTGCAACATGGGGCCTGGCGTTGTCGTGAAGGAGTATGGGTTGGCTTTGTCTATGGGGTCTTTTCAGTCTCATAGCCTCTTTCACGCGGTGTAGCTGGGTTATGTAGAACTCCTTGGTGGCCGTGACATTCCTTTCGAGAATTTTCCAGAACACCATGCCCTCCCAATCCCACCAAACGCAGACCACAGAATTATGTGGAAAATATCATATTTTATATCTGTTCCATGACATTATGCTTCTTTTTAAACACGTGCTTAACATTACACTTTCCTCGGTTTTATTTGCAATAAGAGTTAATTTAATTATTCAGTTTAAGTTTTGGTCAAAGTGACGGCAAATCACATGTACACTCTTAGCGTGCAATTGGAGGTTAAATTATACTTTCATTTTGTGAGAAATTACTTGTTAGAAAATATGATTATAATATTTCCTCAAAAAAATTCATTAAAAATAGGAACTGAATTTATAGGTTAAATCATTGCTATCAATGAAAAAAGTCATTTTTAAGAGTATTTAAAAAGCAGTTTTGTGCTGTATTATTTTCGGAAGTTATCGCAGAAAAATACCAAATAGTAATTTTTAATCAATTAAAGTTTTTAAAAAAATTAGTCTAGGTATACTTTATACATCTTCTAAAGTAAATATGTACGTACCAAGTGCAGTATCTCTAGATCATATGGTCTGGTGTGTAAAGCATTAACCCACGCACGTACACATTTATCCATATACTCAAACACATATTCATTTCATTATCAGCCTTGGAGTAATTCCGGTCATTCATTGGCTTGATACTGATATTTTCATTAAGATGGTGGACGGAAAGATCTAAAAGAGCACATTTTATTAATAATCATTTTTTTTATAAATAAGTCAGTTTTAAGGATTGATTTCGAAAACTGATTGATGTAATAACTTTTTGTATAAAATATTAGTAAAAACCTTGTGTTAAATATAACTCATAGAGCAAAACATGAAAAAATCCAAAGCTCATTATTCATCAATGCATTGTTTGACTCATGCTAAATAAGATGTAATTTACTTCAATAAGACCAAGTTAACAGAACTAAACAATATTATGCCTATTACTAATGATTTATAAGTAAACCATTGGGCCCGAATTTGAATGCGTATCTTGTGTAAATTCAATCATGTTTACCGTAAACAAAAAGCTGATTTATTGCATTAATGATATAGATATTGCAAACGATCATAGAAACCTTTGCTTTGCATTTATTTTTTTAGAAAATATCATATTTAATATTTATTTAATTTCATCCAATCATGTGCTCTAAGTTACATTTTTTCGGTTTAATTTACAGTTATAGTTGATTTAATTTGAACTTCTGTCAATATGATGGCAACACTTTAATAAAAGCTTTTTTTTTTCTCATATCATTTATCGTTTGTCGTAAAATTTTATTTTTTTGTCCGAAATGTTGTAAAATATTTCTTTCAAAATTCTTTTAAAAAAGAAATTTATGTTATATTTTAAAATACTAGTACCATTAGAAAGCCGGTTCTTCTATCTTTACCTTGATGTGAAAATCATGTTTGTGCAATTATATTTTCGGAAGTTATAGCAGAAAAACGGCAAAATTTCGTTTAATGTTTAATTAATTCAAATTCTAACAAAAAAATTTAGAAAAATCGCTCCCAGTTGCACATTCCGATTCCCAAAGCATACATGTGCCAAATTTAAAAGCTGTAGGTCCAACGATCTGGCCTGTAGAGAACCAACACACACAAACACACACACTAACACAAACACACAAATACACACACACAGAGCTTTAAGTATAGACTAAGAAGATATGTTTTTCAAAAACTAATATGATTACGAAGTTTCGAATGCACATTGTAAAATTGCGATCCTAGAAAGCAAATCTAAAAGAGAAAATTCGATTTCATTAAATATTTGAATTTTTTTATATTTAATCACAAGCATGTAATTTATTTCTGAAAAATAACAACAGTTATAAGTTATTTACTTTAACTCCAGAAGTTTTATTATAGTAATATCAGAGGCAAATCTTTTTTTATTTCACATTAGGGAAAAACAAAAAGAAACTATAAATTATTTAAATCTCTTCCTCCAGAATCCAGTAAGTTCAAGATAAAATTTATTTATACATTAACTTAATACTTAAAAACTTAAAGCAATAAGCTAAGCTCTCATTCAAAGTTTGTGAAATTTTATTGAGTTTAAATCGTTTAAATAAGATAATAACTGTCTATTAGAAAGCATTTTGAAATTCTCTTTTTCTTTGAATCCTAATTTACATATTTTTATCTTATCAAGCATGCATTTCCAACGCATATCTTAATATTCTTTACTTTATTTTTTAAAGACATACAATGGTGTTTCATTTCTTTGCAAAATATTTTTTAAACACATTGTATCAGAGATTTTCATAATTACGTTGATTCTTGCAAAGAAATGAATCTGAGTAAAAGAACTGAACATTCTTTCCTACGAATTCTAATTTTTTAAATGTTTTTACTTTTTCTAGGTGAGGTTTTTTTGTGTCTTTTTTTATTATTCTTATGCTTTTAGAACAAAAACCCTTAAAAAAATCATTTGAGAAAGACATCTGAATATCTTTTTTTTTTCAATTGATATCATCCACTCTTTTTTTTTTCTTTACTTTCCAGCCATTTCTTTTTTTTTCTCTCTCTCTTCTCGACTGTGGAATTCCATAACGAATTAACTTTTTTTTCACATCGTCTGCTGCTGCATATTCTCCAATGTCACACAGCTTGGGAAATTGCGAGCAATTAAGCGTATCATTATGCCGATTGTGCCGTGTACAACAACGAACGTGGAGGGGGAAAGATTGCCACGTTTAATGTTCTGAATGTTACTGCCATTTAATGTCATCACCATTTCGGAATTCCTTTGATGAGAAGAAATTTGTTCCCGATCGCAGGGCATTAAGTTCTCTGTCCCTGGCAACCACCGTTACCAAGCGACAGGAGCTTTCAATTAAGACGAGCGAATGGCAACCTGTCTAACAGCTCAAGGTTTTCATCGTTGCACTTAGCAGCTATAATAAAGATAAACCACAATGATATTTTTAAGTAGAATTTGCAGTTTTTAAAAGTAATTTTAAAATTAAAATATTTTTTAATTAGATCTAGTTATCAATTACTACTCAAATCCAAAATAACATTTGAAAATATAATTGTTTTCGTAAATTAATATAAATAGAGCTTTGTAATGCTGTTTTTCTCTCAAATTAAACAGTACTTTATAAAAGGGGGTGGATAGGCATTTTCAGGGTACGGGATACTTTCAATTTTTTGCAAAATATTGCGGTCCACTCTGTGACGTAGGTTTACGATATTTATTACAGTTTAATAATAAATATGGAATATGTTCATACACACATAGCAACAAACATAATAATTGTCACTAATATAATAATATCAAATGAAGCATTTAGTATCAAAAAATTCAAAATACATTCAAAAATAAACAATGTCTAAGTTTGCTTGGTTATAGATAGTAGAAAACTTCGGCTACATACTGTCCATTAATATCTTGGCATGCAATTATTAACTGCTAATCTTGCACTGGATACTAAGTGACCGTGTGTGAGACGGGAACAATGTGTTGGCTTAATTAGATTCATCGTTGAAAATATGGATTCACATAGATCGGTAGAATCAAAGAATGATGTTAAATGATATGCAAACTTTAAAAAAAGTTAGGATCCATCTGTTAGATTCCAAAAGCTATTCTTAAATTTTGAACAATGTGCTTTTTAAATTGTGTTATTTTGAAGCAGGAAAACTCCGTTCTCCTCAAGAGATAAAGGGAATACAATGTTCCCTAAATATGTTTCTTTTAATATGGGCGCTTTAGGTCTTAGTAAAGGCGGACACCACAAAATGTCTTACTGGTCCACCGGTCGTTCGCAATTGACTTAATGCCCAGTTCTGCCAATGGAATTTCTGTTGGTTCAATTCCAGGCCACATTGCTATATAATTACAAATAATATAGTTTTTGTTATGACAATGCATTTTTTGTAATAATATAGTTTTTGTTTTGTTTACTATATAGTTTTTGATAATGACTACGAAGTCTATAAAATATTAGTTGATACTTAATTGGATTACATTGTTAAATTACAATCTTGCGTTCTGTGCTTCACTGTTATTTATTACAACTGCATTATGAAGTGTTTCAAATCAAGCTTGCACATTAGTTTTACTAGTTTTATTATTTTAACATGCACTAAAATTTTTATTGCATGCTCGTTCGAAAAAAAGGCATGGCATAAATATTAAAGTTAATATCAATAACAATGTTATTTTCTTCGCTAATAATGCAGGAATATTAAAAAGGAATAAATTGAATTAAGACATTTATTTCTAACTGAAAAAAAATGAACACATACATATGTTTTCAATACTTCAATTAGTGAACATTTCACAGCGATATATTAACCACATACAGTACATCACTGCATAGAGGATCATTAAACCTTTTACTTTGTGTCTTTAATAAGAGCTGTTTATTAGTTATCAACAAATGCTGAAACTGAAGACCGTTCTTCTTCGTCGTCACAGCTAAAGTAGCTGGTCCTTAGTAACTGAAGTCACTGTTGCAACTCTTGCAAATCTTGAAGAGTAGCAAGTACTATGTTTTCAGCACCCGTCATACTGTTAGTTATGGAATTCCAAACTTTCGCTTCCTTTACTTGTAGATTTCCATTGATTCAGGTGCTCGTAACCAATGCATTTCCCTTTGGATAACCATCCATAAATTATTTTTCCCAGCCGCAAATGTGTTAATAAAGAGGAATGCTTGTGTTAAATTTATAAAGAAATGCACGCTTCAATGCAGCAATGGATTAATTTTTTGATTATCCCACTGCAATAAATTCCTTTTCACGAAGAGTCGCCATTTTCTCTTAAACCAAAACAGCGTCCTTTTTACAAGGATTGCCCGAAAAAGGAAAACTTTGAATTTTTCTCCATCCAGTGATGCGTTGTAGATATTTCTATCTACCACCATTCAGTTAAACCAAATATTTTAAATATGTTCTTTAATTTTGTCTCAAAATGATTGGATGATTAAACAAAATTCAATGACATATTCTAACAAAATAAAATCGAATTAAATCACCAGAGTGTATCTTATGGTTACAGATTTTGGCTTGGTGCGAGTGGTGATATATGAAATATACATGAAGAACTGTAATAAAATATGTACTGAAAATTCAAGCTCATTACGAGTGCAGCATTGATACAAAAACGGATTTAGACATTTTGTATCTCTAAGTTGTGCGCACCATGAGCTTCCTGATTTTGTTAATCTTAGTTTCACATATTTAACTAGCATGTTCATAGTTTATTATGGATCATTTTTTTGTTTCGTTATCTCCGTAAAAATATTTATGTTTCAAAAGTTTAATAATCTAGCTAATTTTGAATATGGAAACCATCTTGTCCACATGTCTACGAAAATACAAATAATTTGTTTCCAACATTTGGTCCAATATCT
Source organism: Argiope trifasciata (assembly GCA_026543055.1). Lineage (NCBI taxonomy): Eukaryota > Metazoa > Arthropoda > Arachnida > Araneae > Araneidae > Argiope > Argiope trifasciata. Next base: position 69,495 of record JAPMOQ010053062.1, on the reverse strand, counting down.
CCTTTATGGCCCTAAAACAGCTGTCAAATTTCATTAATCTAGTTCAGTGCCTTTGCTAGTTTCAATTTACGAATTCTTACAATGCTTTTTCGTTTAATGTTTCATGCAAGTGAAAATGAAATATAAGATTATGACAACTGATGCTTTGAAAATACTATTTGTATTTTAGAATTAATAAATAGTAAAACAATAGAAATGTGAATTATTCGGTTATAAAGTACTTTATAATTTAAAAAATTACAAGTTTCAAATTTATTTGAAGCATTTTTTATTAAATATTATATAATATTTTTACTTTATAATAGAAATAATTTATAAAGCTTTATTAGGATGTATTTTATCGTAACACGTTTTAATGAAGTTAAAAAACACCGGGACAAAATTTCCAAAATGGCTACAACCTCATTGTGAATTAATCAGTTTCGTCATTAATATCATTATCAAGGGCGAACAACAGCTCTTTCTTTTTTTAATGATTTTTAGTTAGAAAAAAAAGGAACTCCAAGTTCATTCTGGAAAATTAACTTCGTTCAGTAGAAAGTACTGTCGCCACCAAAAATTAAAAAGTTGATAGTTAGATACTTTTTTATAGCGTGTGTTGATGATAGAATTCTCGATACTAAGTTTCAGATAAAAATATCTTTTTTATACATATTTAATAATTAACTAATTATAAGTGAGTTTAAGTTTACTGAGATAAAGAAAAATTTTAATGAATTCTTTTTGTGCCAATTTATTTCCCTTTCTGCGGTTGATAATTCATATTTAATATTTTTAAACATAATAACTTTTCTAAAAAAATTCACAAATTTACTTCTTAATGATATGCATCTAGTGAATTTTAACAAAAATGTATTGAAAAATATACTAATGTATTTTAATGAAACAAGTTATATATATATAAGAATTTACTCAAAGAGATATTGCCAGAATGTATCAATAAAATTTTAAAAAACTTAAAAGCAGACGATTAGAAATTAGGAGAAATATAGATTTAGTTTAATTTTGTTTTTTTATTAATGAAAATATTACCTAATTAATTAATTATCGGATTTTTTTTCATATCTTTTTTTTTATTTGAATGCTTTTTGTTCAATATATTTACAAAATCATTCTTAATTTTCCTTTTCAAATATTTATTAATAATTTGTAAACTATTAAAGAAAATGCAAGTTTTGAATTTACACAAATATTTTAATTTCAGCATTAAATTATTCGTGTAATCTTGCGAAGACTTTAATTTCTGTTTGATAATAGCCAAATTCAAAACCTGTATATAAAACGGTTTTATTTCAAAAAATTGATTTTCACACTGCACTTTCAATTCATTGTAAAATAATGTCCCTTTATGTTGATTTGTGCCGTTTTTAAATATGTCCGAACAAAAATAAAAGATAAATTAAGCTGAAATTTTGACAAAGCTATTCTTTTTCTAGAAGTGATCCATACTCTTGATAAGCAGAAATTAACACACAGAGAGTAGAGAAAATTATCAAATTACAAATGATATAATAATATTGCCAAAAAAAATGCTTTGTTCCAATGCTTTAAAAAAAGCATAAATTAGAACAATTGAGGATTATTTGGTCCTTGATAACACGTCTTCAAAATGGCTTCGTATCTCGAAAAATATTTGTGTGATTCCTTTGTAATTTTTAGGGAATTCAAACGAAAGTCCAGAAATAATTTTAAACACAAAATTCAAGAATTGGTTTTATCATCGATTTTTAAGGTACCAAGTCACCTTAAAATTCAAAATGTAACATTTCAATATAATATAAATTCCATTTTTTGCATAATATTTCTTACATTTGTTATTAGTCGAAAAATTATTTAAATAGATTTGTGGTGGTTACATAACTCTACTACCTTCTCTTTTGATACAACAGATGGCGTTACTTTATTAACATCAAGGCATATTTCCCATGATCCTTATGGGAGGGGGTTCATTATTAGATTGTATTCTATTGAGTATCGTGTATACTTTCGTGTTCGTGTTTGATATGTCTTGTGATATGTATAACTTAGAAAATAATTAAATAACTGCTCTTGAAACTCTTCAATTATTTTCATTCATCTCATAATGAAGATATAAAGAATCTCGTCCGTCTAAAAATTACAATCAACCTTGATTTTGAACTATTCTACCATTATTTTTTTATTTATGCTTTATTTTTTATATTTTTTATCATGTTTCATTTGCTGTCCCGCTGGTATGGTGTGGAAGCTCGGTGAGGGTGTGTGCCAGTTCATGTGCCCTCCTCATCATCTGACAACGATTCAAAATTAGGAGCGTAGCCCTAAAATAGCCGTAATGTTGTTTTAAAAATGTGGCTTAAATAATAAAAATAATTAAATTAAGCTCAAATTAGTGATTTAACTACTTAGAAGTTAAAACATTTGAAGACTATTTGGGCCTTGATAACACGTCTATATTAACATAAAAAATGAAAATGTGGTGTAATTGCTCACAAATCTCAACGTTTCTTAACAAAGGAATACCTATAAATTTACTTAATTCAGAACACATTATTTATTTGATACGAGAACATATGGTTTTACGAGATGTGAACTTATGCCTGACAGAGGCATAAATTCAGTCGTTCAAATGGGGGTAAGAAAATCAAAGTAGTTTCGTTCAAATGAAATAGATAAACACTGACAGTAGCCATTTTTTTGTTATAAGAAATTCGCCTATATTTCATATTTTTACCACAAAATATTCGAAGGATATTAGTAAAAATTATTAGCTTACCAACATGTTTAACGGCTAAGAAGCAGTGATTCATCTTTGTTTCAAAGCAAATATTGGTTAGTAACTTAGACAATAAAGTAAAACCTTTGTAAACAAATGAAACAGAAGTGCAACGACAGTAGCGGTTTCAATTCATGAAAAATAATCAAAATTTTTCCTGTTTTTCCGTAATAAAGTGCCTTAATGAATATGTATATATTGCATCAACTTTACCTTTTGGGCAATGTTAATTTTATTTCAGTGCAAAGTTTTCAAATGATGTTATTTTTTAAAAATATTTAGTGTAAACAATTTTTTGAAGTTCTGAAATTTATAAGTATTCCTTTGTTCAGCAACGTTAAGATTTAAGACAATTATACCAATAATTTTCATTTCTTATGTTAATACATACCTGTTGTTACAAATCCATGACGTTCTTTCCCAAGGTATTCCAAAAAGTCGATGGGCAGGCAGAAATAATTTTTAATATTTTTTTTTGTTTTTGCTTTTTTGTTTTGCCGCAGGACATAGGGTCCCTAAAGAAGAAAAAAATCATCTTACACCAAATTAGTTTTTCAGTAAATTAACTGAAAGAAAAGAATTCACTTTTTTGACAACGCAGGTTTAATGAAACACAAATGATCAATAACACAACAACTAAGTAGCATGAATAATAACAATATAACTTATGAGCAGCTTGATAGGTTTAATGATGTCAAATAGGACAAAGCATCACAATAAACTTTAAAAGTGTTTATTTTTATTCAAAAGACTTACCGTATGAAATTATACAGACTTCATGTGTTTTTATTCATGCAAATGTATTGTTACGGATTTCCAATCCTAATCTGTCGGGCTCTTTTACCTTGTATGTATGGTGTATGGTGTATGTCTTTTACCTTGGTGTGTATGGTGTGAGAAGATGATGAACACGCACAATGATCAGTCCTTTAGTAGAAGACACAGCACAGGCGTTTATTTACAGGACGAAGACAGGACAATTCACAGACGACAAATATTTACAGCAGAGATATATACAGAAGATAATTATATACAGCCGAGACGACACACAGGGCAGCACACCGCAGTACTCAACTGCAGACAGAAGGCCACAATAGCAACAGTAGTCCAGATGCAGAAATTCCGTAGTGACAACGTTCACAGCTCACAAAGTGGCCAGACAGGATTCAGCTGGAAAGGGAATCTTTAAGGGATTCTGTCTACACTCACGTAGGTCTCTCAGGAACAGGCTGAAACTATTCCTGTGTTTCTTCTTGGCTTAGCTACCAACTCACTACTTCGCACAACGGGACTACTCCTCAGTTTAGGACAGCTCCTTTCCCAACGACAATACAACAGGCTACGACACACGGCACAGGCTTCGTCAGAATATGCCACGCATCATTTCTCCGTTCAAGACTCCTCAGTTCAAGACCTCTCTATTTAGGTCTACTCGGTCGACCACCGCCGCACTTCGTTCATCTTCCAAGACCTCTCTATTCAGGTCTTCTCGATCGACTGTTTCACTACGCAGACTGATTGCGTAATATAGTGACGGAAGGTGGGGCTGAACCTTCTGGACCAATCAGGATAATTCTAGACGTATTTCGGCTCCTAATGGACGGATAGGGAAAATTCTCGATGTTTTAGGCATTATCTATTTGGTCGCCAAAGTCGCCAAATTCGTTGCCAGGTCGCCAAATAAATGTCAAGTTTGTCGCCAAGTCCTGGGACCTCTGACGTCACACCCATTTACTATTCAATACAAATTACTGTAAATCTGTCTTCCTTACGATGACAGTATTAGAGCTGGAAAGCAAAACCACAGATTCGTAACAGCATTGCTCTGTGATCGCCATTCAGTTCCTCTTTTGCAACAAGGGTTTCTTGAAACTTCATCAGTCGTAAATATTAATAATAATACGCCTTTTTCTTTTTTGTATTTGAATAACGAATCGCATTTCCTTTAAACCTTCGAAATAAATTTGTAATTTAACTTACCCATGATGCAACGAATCATAACTTATAAACCTAGATTACATAGGCAAAGACACAATGGAATACTTTTATTTAATTAACAATCAAAGAATCCTCATTAGAGGTAGCATTTTGTACTTACAACCGCATTTTTTTACTTTAAATCTTATTTGTTTTTATATGCTGAACTTACTCTGAGAGTTGGTAAATGCACTTTCAGGATACCGCAAATATTAAAGCCAGTGGAAGTGGTTAACTTGAAACTTTCTCACACACTCTCTATTGAAAGTATTATCTTTCTTCTTTTGGATAAAATAATGAATCTTGGGCAAGGTCGTAAATGTCACGAATGCTCATATTTCTTTTTCTCACATTAGAATCGTGGGCATTAAAATAAGGTATTAACAAAATCGGTTTTGTGTATTAACTGCATCCAATGATGAGCGATAGTTACTGGAGATTGATCTTTCAATGAATTTAGTGTGTCACCTTCGGCGATTAATCGTTTACATGCGATTAATATGCAAGTATCACAAAATCAAAAACATATTTCGGACGTATTTTTTCCAACCAATTGAAACACAATTATAGTTACAAGCTTACTTACTAAATTTCATTTATTTAAGTCTTCCAATTTTGAGTTATTACGTTTGTATGCAGGAGAAAGCCATACACTTTGACAGGTTTGGTTCGAAAATTGATAATCATCTACAATTTAGATGCTAAAACTATATGCCAACTTTATCCTTCCAGCTCTTTCCTTTTTGTGATTATCGTATTAACTTATATTTAAGCAATCAGGTTTCTTCAGAATGGATTGTTCAAAATGTGATATGTATCTTAAAATTTGTAAGAAACTTAATTCGTCTAGCACAAATCGTATTAGAGTTGTCGAATTTCCAATCAGACACATTTTTTAAAAATTCGCATTCTAGATTCAGATAGATCTAAACCTAGAGATTCGACAAAATCTGAGAAATCGAATGCCGGCAGAGTCAAACTACAAAACGCGTTTCTTATAAAAATAATTATCGGTACTTTATACTTCGACTGAATTAACATTCGTATATTTCTTTCAAATAATTATTTATCTACATTACAATATCATTAAATATAAACAAGATTCAATGTTCATGTAAAATGAAGCGTGCCCAGTTAACGTAGGAGCGAAAATCGTGAATTACAACAAGAGAGTCCCCAGATATTATTTCAAAAATTAATCCCTTCTCCCCCCCCCCTTCTTTACTCATAACTTTAACTGATTTTATTCGATTGAGATTCCAATAAATTAATTCAATTATTTTTTTTTAAATCGCATCTTATGGCTGCAATTTGCTAGTTGAATCTAATGTTCTTCAAAAACATCTAAAACCAAAAGAATGCTTTGAACTGTGCTCCATTGCAGCTCAGAACAGTTGGAATCGAAATTCATATTTGCCAATTATAGCGAAAGGCCTTTAAATAGCAGTGATATAGGTGATATAATCATAAAAGCTACTCCGATCGCCGTGAAGGCAGACACCTGAATTTCAGACCATTGCAGCAGCATTGGCGAGAATTAAGGTTGAGTACATCATTGGCCATGGTACATACAGTTCCTCCCATAGAAAGCATGTCCCGTCATCTATCGGGGATAGCTATCCCTATGTCATCTGTGTAACCATAAGGGCGGCGTCAATCAACTTTCTGGAACTTCTTATTTACATTTCTAACGTACCCCCGGTTATATATATACATATATATATTAGCAATTTGAGCCATATACAAGTAAGAAAAATATATAACATATTCAAAATTACAAAAAATAGAAAAAGAATCCGGCATAATTTGATTATGTTGTATTCCTTTTTACTTGGCTTATATTCATAATTTATTTAGATTCTTCTGTATTTTAGTAGTAGCTGCATTAGCGCTCACTAAATACAAAGATAATTAAAAAAAAATTTTTTTTTTTAATCTTGTTCAAATCCGAAATAATTTTTAGTTTCGCTTCCGTAATTAGTTTCGTTTGCTAAATTATTTTAATTTAGATTTCTTGCATAAATAGGTTTTATTTCATTCAGCTTTTGTTTTTGTTTACTTGTGTGTGTATGTGTGCGTATGTGTGCGTGAAAGTTTGGATACATCACGCCAGAACGGCTAAACAGAATTGGATGAAATTTAGAATCCAATTCTGTTTAAAGATAGATTATAATCAGGGATAGAGCATAGAATAAATAAGGCTCCGGGTATTTTTCCCAACAGTAATCAGGTTTGGCTTAGAAGAATTTGACCGATTATTTCAAATGATTTTATTAATTTTCTTTGTATTTGATGTATTTAAAATCAAATGTTGTTCATGAATTGATCTTTAGGATTTATTCTGAAACACTTTTAAATAATAAGAAAACAGAATAAAGGAAATGAAAAATTTCTAATCTTTATTGCACTACCACAACTGGCGAAGGAAAGTCAGTCATGTGCGTTACGCCAACTGGCGTTGAAAGTTCGTGAAGCGCCTGTTTCAAAAGCTGGGAGCGAATTCATGCCGAACGCTGATTGGCTGCTGATATGACGTCTCTTTAAGCTCGACAGCCATAGATCATATAGACTTAAAAAAAGGGTAGCTATTGACCATTTTTGTTTTTGTCTTCGATTTTACTGACGTGAAATGCATAACACGTGCAAATTATGTAACGCGCATTTTTTTTTTAAAGTATTTAAATAAACATTTGTTTTGCGTACATAAACAACCGTTCAAATCGTATTGCTAAATAACCAATGAGCGTTAAGATTGACACATCCCAGCTTCGCATGCAGACGCCTATAGAGTTCGCGCGTCATATTAACTGTGTTTGCGCGTGCTGACAACTATGTTTTCATTAATATTAAAAGTTTAAAAATAATGTGTATAATACTGTTTTAGTTATCTCAATATCGATCAATAAATAAAATGGATTTGACCTGATTTTAAAGAAATTCGGACTTGATTTGCTGTGTTGTTTTATTTTGGGTATACAATGCAAATAAATTGCTTTTACGTTAGTTGTGTGTTTTTATTATTAAATTGTATTTATGTTATATATTTTTTGTATATGCTTATACTTTTAAATGTATTGTTTTTATGTTAGGCTTAATTTTTTATTTGTCATTATTTGATAGATTTTCGTACGTATAAATCAAAATTTCCACGCAAATAGAGTCGCGGGTAATAGCTAGTATATATAATAATACCCAATGTGTGTTGGCGCTCCATAGGCCAGACCATTGGACCTACAGCTACAGCACATGTAAACCTTGGGGGTCAAGAATGTGCATCTCGGAGCCCTTTTTTCTAACTTTTAATTAAAATTAGAATTAATTAAAAATTAAGCGAAATTTTGGCGTTTTTCTGCTATAACTTTCGAAAATATTATCGCACAAACATAATTTTTACGTTAAGTTAAAGATAAAAAAGAAGCTGTTAGTTTTTTAACTTAAGTTTATATTTTTAATGCTTTTTTTAAAGAAATATTTTAACAACTATATATTTCGAACAAAACAATAAAATTTTACAGCAAACGAAAAATGATAAACGAGTAATGGGAAAAAATTACTTTTATTAAAGTGTTGCCATCATATTGATTGAAGTTCAAGCTAAAAAAATAAGTCAACTACAAATTAAATTGGAAAAAAAAAAAAAAAAAAAAAAACGAAACTTTCATCACATGATTGCATGAAATTTAAATGAATATTAAATATTGTTTTCTAAAAAAATAAATGCAAGGTAAAGATTTCTATGATCGTTTGTAATAACTATATCATTAAATTCAATAAATCCGCCTTTTATTTATGGTAAACAAGGTTTAGTTTACACAGGATATGTATTCAAATCCGAGCGTAACGGCTAATTTTTAAATCTTTAGTAACAGGCATACATATTGTTTAGTACTGTTAACTTGGTCTAAATGAAGTAAATAATTACATTTTATGTAACTTGAGTCAATAAATGTATTGATAAATAACGAGTTTTAAATTTTTACCTACTTTGCTCTGTGAGTCATATTTAACAAAATATTTTAAACAGTTTTAAAAGTTGTTATATCCATGTTTTATAAATCAATCATTAAAACTGACTACTTTTTAAAAATAGGAATATTATTATTTAAAAAGTGCTCTTTTAATTTTTTCGTTCACCACCTTTAAAAAGTATATCAATTTCAAACCAATCAAAGCCCGGAATTACTACAAGGCTGATAATCAAATTAATATGCGTTTGTGTATATGAATGAATGTGTGCGTGTATGTGTTAATGCTTTACTTGCTCCATGTGGGTGTATTTGGAGGCGATCCAACAGCCGGGATCTTACAAAAATAAAGCTCTTTATTTTTCCCGAAATCCAAACCTCTAAAGCAGCACAAAGCAAAGCACTTGCATCAGTCAGCAAGAACAATCCAATTAATCGCAATAACACCGCGCAATCAATCGCTACCTCAACAGCTTGCTAACTGTCCAAAACACTCCACGTCGCTTGGTCTTGAGTGCTCTCTTTTTATAGTTCCACAGGAAGTGATGTAATCTTTAGAAATTTCTCCAAGCTTCTGGAAAATACTGGTCTCGGATGATAACATGTACAGACCATCTGGATTCCTCTAGAAAATTCCTTATGCTGCAAGGTCGCCAATTTTTGTCACTAAGGTGACCAAATTTCTCACCAAGTCGCCAAGTTTTGCATGAAAGATATGTTTTAACTCTTTGTAATACTGTTCCCCCTTCAAAGACTGCACGACCCGGGCACATAGAATTATGATCAGTGGCCCGGTACGGAGCCAGCCGATTAATAAGGTAACCTTTGACTTAGCATTTCACGACTTTGATAATAGTATAAGGTCCCTCCCAGTTCTGTTGCAACTTCGGACTCAGACCTCTCCGTTGATTCGGGTTTATATCCAGACTATAGATCACCCTCCTTAAATTGGTGATTGGTCGCTATGGAATCGTAACGAGAGTTCATTCGTTTGCTGGCCAGTTTTATTCGCTGTCTGGCAAAAGCATATATGCTTTCCAAACGTGCCTCTAAATTTTTCATGTACTCATTAGGCGAGGAATTCGTTTCACTCGGTCGTCCAAAGAGAATAGCACAGGACAATTGCAGAGTTCGACCAAAAAGCATTTCTGCTGTAGTCAATCTGGTTGCCTCATGTTCTGCGCTCCTATAGGTCAAGAGAAAGAGTGGCATATGTACATCCCAATCAGTCTGATTTTTCGAAACACATAAAGACAAATAAAGATTATTTAAGAGTTCGATCAAACCTTTCGACCATTCCATCAGACTCGGGATGCAACGGTGTCGCTCGAGTCTTCTTAGTTCCCAAGAATTTATTAAGTTCAGTAAAGAGCGCGGAATTAAAATTTGTTCCTTGATCAGAATGTAAAATCACAGGCACACCATAACATGAAATTCAGTTTCGAACGAATTCTTCAGCTACAGTCAGAGCCTCCTGATCTGGAATGGGAATTGCTTCGGGCCACTTTGTAAAATAGTCCATTAACACTAGGACATACTTATTACCCTTAGTAAGTTAGAGGAAAAGGTCCTAGAATGTCCAACGCCTAGTCTAGTTTCAAATGGTACGCCAATATTATAGCATTGCAAATGACCCTTCGTTCTTGTTTTAGGTCTTTTTCAAGCATGGCATCCCCTGCACCATTTTTCAACGTCAGCGCGAAGTCGATCTCAATAAAATCGTTCTATTGTTTTACTCAAGGTTTTCATGATTCAAAATGCCCTCCACTTGAGCTGTCATAAGCTTTTCTCAGAACGTCTGGAAATCTACTCTTTGGGAAAATTAATTGCCATCGGCATAGGTTTCCATCATCACTCTCCCACTTGCGATATAAAATATTGTCTTTCAGATGTAAAGAATCCCAAAGAGCCCAACATCGTTTCGTTGTTTGACTTTCCAGAGAGATTTCTTACCAATATGGCCGATCAGCCGAATTTAGTTTCTTCTCCAAAATCGGCTGAATAGCGGGATCTCCCAACTGGGCTTTTTGTATCTTACTTGGAGACGAGGGATTCACCGTTGTTATACTTAAAACGATGATCCACGGAAATATCCGTTTTAACTCCGAATTTTTTTTCCTCATTTGTGCAATGTTTGTAGTTTTCTCTACAAAGCCTACGAGTGAAGGCATATGCGCTTCTGTGAGATATCCCCTTGCGATGCTGAATTTCGAATTCATATTCCTGAAGTGTTTGAATTCAGCGAGCTATTTGCCGTCAGGTTCTTTAAAATTTAAGTCATCTCAACGAAGCATTATCAGTCAGGAGATGAAATTTCCGTCCGTAGTTCCGTTCTATAGACTTTACAATAGCTAATAATTATTTTCTGGTAATACAGTAATTTCTTTCCGGCTTATCCAGGCTCTTGCTGAAGTAAGCGATGACACGTTTTTCATTCCCAATCTTCTGGGAAAGCACAGCCTCTATTTCTTCATTACTCGCATCCGTGTTCAATATAAAATCTTTGTCAGTCCGAGGGTAGGTTATCAAAGCCTGCTTTAAACTATTGAAAGATTTATCATATCCTTCTGTCCAATTAAATTTAGATTTAGCTTCAGTTAGTTTGTGCAAAGATCTGGCTATTGTACAAAAATTTAATACAAAACGTCGATATTTAGTACACAACCCAAGAAAACTTCGAAGATCATGCACTGCCTTTGGAAGAGGGCAATCGACTACTGCCTTAATTTTCTCTGGATCGGTTTTAACTCCTTCTGCTGAAATAACATGTCCGAGGTAAGTTAACCGCTTTAAGAAGAATCTGCATTTTTTAGAGCTTACTTCAAGTTGGCTTTCTGTAGTCTCTGGAATACTTTCCAAAGATTATTTAAATGCTCTTTAAATGTCCGTCCTACTGCTATGATGTCATCTAAATACACCAAGCAGTCTTCAGACGACAGTCCACGTAACACTGTTCCCATTAGCCTTTCGAATGGTATAGAGGCTAAGTCCGAATGGCATTACCTTGAATTGCCAAAGGCCTTGCCCGGTGGTGAAGGCTGTATTTTCTCTATCCTCGTGTCGGATCTCTACCTGCCAATATCCACATTTCAAATCTAGCGTTGTGAACCATTGGCTTCCGTTCAAAGCATCCAAAGAATCGTCTATTCGCGGAAGAGGATAAATGTTTTTTTTCGTAGTTTCGTTCAATTTCCTATAGTCTATACAGAATCTTGTCGATCCGACTTTCTTTTTAACAAGAATAATAGGCGAAGCTCATGTGCTTGATGCTTCCACGGTTATCTAGATATCAACTATTTCCTTTATTAATTTCTTTGTTTCTTCTTCCTTTGCAAGGGGCAACCGTCTAGGGTGTTGTTTAATTGGTGGATAGTCACCTGAGTCGATTATATGTTGTGTCATATTGCACCGGTCAACATCAGTCAGAGGTCGAAAACAAGCTTTGAAATTCGTTAAGTAATTTTCTTGCTACCCTCTGTTGCTATTCATCAAGTCCTTCAAGATTGTAGGAAGATGTGCTCCAGAAAATCCTTGAGGTCGAGACACGATATCCACCACCGGTTCACACGACGCAATAACTGTTTCTTTGTTCACTATCTTGGGTTTATTGTTCAGATTCAATACTAGAAAAAGGATGGTTTCCGCCTTCAGATCAACTAGAGAGGCCGCCACAAGCACGGCTTTTTGGGAGGCTTGACTAGGAAAGTTCGTTATGGCGTATCTAAACTGTGCAGGAGTTTCAAGGACCCTTGGATAAAACATTCAGATCTTGGTAGTATTAAAGTTCTCTCCTTGGTCAATACACAACATAATTTTGAATTCGGTACATTGACTGAAAACAGAGGAATTTCTTCTCCTGCTGTCCGTACCTTGTTTTTTTTCAAGGTCTACAGAATTTGTAGTGCTATGTAGAGCTTATGATGAAATTATCTTTGTCCCATTTTAATGATACATCTAATTTTCCATGTATTTTCTCATTTTTTTATAGGGAGTTTGGTCCATCATCAAGTTCAATAAGTCTTTTCGCGAGATTGTCGATCCTCTGCTGAACTGCTTCGATCTTGGTTCGGACCTCGCCCCTCACTTTTACAACCTACCTCTCGACACTTCGGACATATTCTTCCATTTTCTCTATGAAACTGTTAACGTGGTCCTTAATTACCTTGACTTGACTCTCGAAGTGTACTTGGATCTGATTTTTCAATTCCTCTAGGCCTTTCCTCACTTCGTCCTGTCCAGCATTTAATCCTACTTTCATCTCCTCTTGACCTTTCTTCATCTCTACATCATGGCAAGTAGCTCTGAGAATTTTTCATCCATTCCTCCAAGACATACACAGAAAAATCCAAGTAACCATACTTCTGACACCAAAGGTAACGAAATTTTCCTTGTAGGTATATTTGAAGGCAATCCAATAGCAGGGATCTTACAAAAATAAAGCTCTCTATTTTTCATGAAGTCTAAACATGTAAAGCAGCGCAAAGCAATAGTACTTGCTTCAGTCAGAAAGAACAATCCAATTAATCGCAATAACACCACACAATCAATCGCTACCTCAACAGCTTGCTTGCTGTCCAAAAAACTCCACGTTGCTTGGCCTTGAGTGCTTTCATTTTATAGTCATAGGAAGTGATGTAATCTTTCGAAATTTCTCCAAACTTCTGGAAAAAACTGGTCTTAATTGATAACAGGTACAAACCACGTGGATTCCTTCAAAATATTCCTTTTGTTGCCAAGATCCCAATTTTAGTCGCCAAGATTTGCATTGCGGATACGTTTTACCTCTTTGCAATACTATATATCTTTCCCATCTTACTATTTTCAAATTATGGCACCTAAAGAGATAATGCCACCAATAAGGAAATATTCTATCACAAAAATATGCCTAACATATCTGCACGTAAATTAAGAACACAGTTTGAAAGACCACGGAAATCTAATAAGACATTATTTTGATCAAGATACCTCGATTTACAGCCAACCGAAAAGTGCCAAAATCGTGGTGAAATTTCAAAATCGAATTGGCTTTAACGTTGAATACGGTAATTATCGTTCCAGTTGCAGTAGTTCAAATTTAACAAAAACTTGTTCATTCTATTGACTTACAAACGAACTTACAATTAACCATATGTACACATATATATATAAAGAGAAATAGACAAAGATAAAAAAAATAAACATTTTCTTTCAATAAATGTCTTTTGAAATTAATGTATGAATGCTTCAAAATGAATTCAAGAAATGACAATTCATCCTCAGTAGAAAAGGCCATTTTAAATGGATGAATTTTTCATTGGAAATGTTTGTTTACATTGTACATAAAAACAAAACCTGCAATGCATGACTTTTTTTCAATTATACATTCCACCTTTTAAAAACTAAAATGAGTGAGAAAGCTAATGGTAAAACATTTCTAGTTTTTACATGAAAATGTTTATAGGCATGCATATTATTTTATTTGAATGAGCATAATGTGGCATGCATAATGAAAAAAAAATGTTCAAACACTCTATAGAGCTATCTAAGATTACCGAATTCGGTACATAGTTACTTCTTGGGTAGCAAGTGTTTTTGGGGGGAGTTTTCAAAATTTTTGTTATACTTTTAATCTAAGAAATAATCAAAATTAGAAATAATGTTTTACTAGCTTTATGTAACTTTTAAAAATATAACTCCACAAAAACAAATTGTAAACCATTTTAAATTTTTTTAAAAATAAGTTTTTCACAAGTAACAATTTTATTTTCATACGATTTTTTTTCTCCAATTTTAATAAAATTTATAAATATATTTTATATTGTTTTTTAGCATTTGAGAAATATATATAAATTTAATATATATTATAACAATATTATTTTTTGTTTCATAATATCACTGCTATATAATTAAGAGTAAAAAACTTTTAACTACAATTTAAAAGCATTATCAAGTGGAAATTACCTTTAATTTTTAAAAAATAAATCTAACAAAAGAAGTATTAAGATTATGATTTAAAAACTTTAGGATTTATTAATATTTAAATTTAAAATATAAAATAAAATGAAAATTTAAATTTCATACTATGTTTTTCCATGGACGGGGAGGGGACATTTTACAAAAATATATATAAATAGAAACATTTTTAATACGATTTAAAATAATAATATTTGTAATTCTCCACACAAGAAATTTATCTCCAAAAAAAATAGTTTTTATTTATCTATACAAATATTTATAAATATTAATAAATAATATTAATAAAAATTACAATTCCTCTAAAAGAAGTGAATGCATTAAACAGCGTTTTTTTAAAAAATGGCCTAACATATCACAAAAAAATTCACATATTGATTCAATACAGCTAGTAAAGCATTTTGTTTTCATAATACTTGTAGTAAATTGGAAATGCTTTAAAATACAAAATAATGAGTTTACTGAAATCACACAATTTCATAAGAGTACTCCCTGAGAAATGATATCAATTTATAATATCTTATAATTTAATCCAAACAATAATTATAAAACAATAAAGAATACTTAAGATTTTAGAAAAAAAAATTCATAAAAATATTTTTATGTAAACTATTAACAATAGCAATAATTCAAACAATATATTTACAAAAAAAGTGACAAAATTTATATTTTTGGAGAAATAAATTCATACATGTATTAAAAGCCTGAAATTGTATAAAAACACATTTTCTAAGTATCTGAAGAAAAAAAGTGATCAATCCCTCACTTGTGTAAAAATAAATATTTATCATCAAACGTTTAAGATATAACTTTTATTTGTATCCTCAAGAATAAAAATATAGCATTACCCATTTAAATTTCAGAAGCTCATTAAATTTTTTAATGAAAATTTTGAACAATTTTGAACAGTAGCCTAACAGTTATTTAAACATTTATAATCACTTAAATATATCTTATATACTTAGTATTCATTTGTTAATAATTCAATGATAAAGAAATAATTGGTACATCTATTACATCCAGTTTTCTGACTATGATAATAAAACTTTTATTCTTTCAATTAAATAAAATACATGAGAAAATTTTTTTTTATTTGTATTATAAGTTGTACGCATAAAAATGCATTAAACGCAGATTATTTTTTATTCAAATTTTTAAATAAGTAAATATAGGGAATAAACTTAATAATTAATTTCCAAATCCTTAGAAGCATACAAATACTTTCAATCTGTGAAAAGAAAAATACTCCAAATGACAAAGATATCATTTGAGTACTGATACTTTAAATATACTGCTGAAAAAATTAAACAAGTTAAATTTATTTGCAGTTTTTTATTTCCTTATATAGAGTTAAATATTTTTGATAAGCTAACATTTTTTGAAAAAGAAGTTCTATTATTCTGCAACCCAATTTCAGGTGTGAAATTTTATTATTTTAAATCAATCAATCTGATCTCATTAATCAGTAAAATTTCCCCAAAGTAGCCATTAAAATTGTCTAAAATAGAGAAATTTAAAGCACTATAACATTCAGTCTTACTATGAAAGTATTGAACATTTTTTTCTTATTGTTCAAAATGTTAGTGAATCAAAAATATTTCATTACATATGAATTATAAGAATTATATTTAAAAAATCTAGACCATTTTTTTTCAGAAGTGTATTTATTGATTTAAACAACATGAAGTATAATTCTTTCTGTCGTTTAGACCTTTTAATAGAAAACTGCTTTTCCTTTTTATAGTTAAGAAATTGATTACTGGGTTATGATTAGAGTGAACAAGTAACTGAAAACAAAAAGGTTATTATCATTACATTTTAAATCAAGCAAGTTTAGTTATTTAAAAATTAATTAAGGATATTAGATATTATTTCCAATGAATTCTTTGACCAGATTTTTGAAATATACATACAGATGTTCATTCTAACTGTGGGTCTATATCTAATTACTAAATCATAATTGTTAGACATATAGTTTCAGCTGGAAAAATGCTTTATATAACAGGAAGAATTAGATTTTATGTTATTTGAAACAATATATTTCTCAAAAATTTACGAAATCTAAATATTTATATTCTCTTCATCTTATCCATCATATTTAGAAAAATATTCTTGACCACAATTATATTTTAAACAAAATCTGAAAAATTTATTAAATATTGAAAATTACCAATTTAGATAAATTTAATATATAAATTCAAGAAGAGATCTTAAGAAATCATTCATAAATTGAATATATTTTGTGCTATCTTTTCTAATTGTTCCAAAAAACCTACATGAATACAAACCTTATTTAACTTAGATAGACAAAATTATTTTTTACTAAATAGAGCTGAAAGGACAGGAGGAATAAGAATTTGTAACTTTTTCAGAAATACGTTTATTTATTTTAACAACTAAACATAAAATATAATTTTTTAGGTATTTTTTCCAATTTGAAATATATCTCCAGAGGTTTATTAATAAGTTATTGGTTCACAATAATACCAGAAATATTATATATATATATCAGCCACACAATAAACCATTTGATATAATTGGCACTTAACAAATTTCAGAAACAAAGGGTGGAATGCAATAATTAAGGAAGGCAACATCCTACAAATTTTATATTTCACACATTTTTATTAATGCTATAAAATATTTTTAGAAAACTTTGGTATGTTTGAAAAGCAATACAAGGCAATAAGCTCTCCTTTTTTTTTATATTTCATAAGAAAGAACCATACATTGATGAGACTCCAATTTTAAATTATTTAAAGCAATAAATATTTGGTTTTCAGCAGGGTGATTAGAATTCCAAGTATTATTAGAAGCACTACTTTCATCATAATTACTTAATTCATTTATATTTGATAAAACTTTTTCATAATAATGTGGGTTTGTAAGTATCAAACGAGCAGTTTCAGGTAATGATGGTACTTTAGCAGCTAAATTAACAACTACAGCATTCTCATTCATATTAACTATTATTAAATAACAATTTGCTCCAACTATAGAGCGAGTGAACGAAAAAATGTCCATATCCACCAATGCATATTCAAATGTTCCTAACAGCATTGAGGGTTCCCTTCGAAGCTTCACAAGCCTTTTAAAATTATGTAAGAAAGAGAAAACATCTTCATTTTCCACCTGAAAAATAATTATTTAAAATTTTAATAAGGTGATACATTAATTTTTATATAAAATTTAATATGCCAATACTTTAAAAATGGAAAAAATTATGAAATAATAAGAAAACTTAAACAATCCAACTTTTAAATAGAATATTTTTAAGATAAAATTATGATTTTCTATAATCAAATTATAAACTTAAAAAAGTTACCAATTTTTAAATATTTGTTAGATATATCATTAATCAAAATAAATACAAAATCTTTAATAAATGCAATTCTCTAAAATAAACTCTAAAATATATTTTTTATATAAAAAAAATTACTGCAGTCTTTATAGTTAAGAGCAAATAAATATGCCAATAGTTCAAAAGTTTCAATATATATACACACACACAACAACAACAATCATTAAAATAATTAAAACCCGTTTCCTGAGTGGTGGCCTTTGAAAAAGTCTTCAGGCCGAATTCTTTTTCTATTTTTTGTAATTTTGATTCTATTGTATTCCAAAATTTAATTTAAACTGAATTTATTTGATAATTTTTAGCTCAATTTAGCCCATATTAACTTCATTCTCGAATATTCTCTTATTTGCTGATCCCATTCTACTTTTTCTATCTAATTAATTCTAACAGAAGCTTTGTAGTACTGCTGAATTAGCTAAAAATCTTACATTGTCACACTCTGAGTGAGCAGCAAAATACCGCTGACTTGACAAATTCCTTCTAAAAACGATTCCTGTTTTCCTTGCAAATTTTCGGAGTGTGCGTCAGAAATCCTCATCAGAATCTTAATAGCCTATTAGCACTGTAAGCAAATATTTTCCCTGTCAATATCTCTTGTTACATAAGGCCAGGGATAAAATGTTCAAGAGCTTTTCCTCATTCCTCTCTGCATCATTCTGAGTTGTGTGTGTGCTCATTGCTTCTGCTACTATATAAACATGCCGGCCTTTCCGCGTTGAAATGAAACAATGTAAAAGAATTGAAAGTCTGTTAACATAACCCATAGACAAAAGTGAACACTCTGGTCTGGAAGTTGTTATCTGGCTTATGAATTTACCATCACATAACTCCCCCTCCCCAAGTGAGTTGGAGGTGAGACGAACAATGTTATTGCACCAAGTGTTTTTTGCTGGGCGACAAGCATTTTTAATCGCACCAAGTTTTTTTAGGTGACGAACGTTTTTGTCACGCCAAGCTTTATGGAGACTTTTGCTATCGGTTGAGAGTGCCATGAAGGTTGTGTTTGTTATTTCAGAGCCAAGGTCATGAATATACATTCTTAGATTCGACTTCAGGGCCATTAGGTACGTAGTCATGTAACATAGCCCCTAGACAAAAGAGCACACTCGTGTCCGGAAGCTCTTATCTGGCTCATTAACTTATCGTCACATGTGCGTTCTTTGACGAACAACATCAGGACCATTGCATCTGTAGCTGTGTAACATGATCCCTAGACAAAAGTGTACACTCATGTCCCGAGATTGTTATCTGGCTTATAAACTTACAACCACAATATATACAGTCTTATTACATCTTTCTTCCTCAATAAAAAAAATACTAAGGAAAGCTGCTTAAAATAAAGATACAGTGAAGAAAACTCAAAAATTTGCAATTTCACTTCAGTATTTACGAGACAATCCAGTTTAGTGTTGCAAGTGTTAACCCACAGTGTCTTAACACTTGCCGCCAAATTTGTTTCCCGGGTTAAAACATTAAATAAAAAAAAGAATGAATTCAATTTGTCCGGTTTCATGGAATCATTGCCTGTTTTAAATTCATAAAGTTATCAAACACAAAATTAAATTAATTTTTTTATTTAAAACATTTAATATCCTGGACAGACTAAAAATCCAGTTTAACACATGCTTTTACAATTCATTCACTTATCACTAATCAAAACACTCTACTAAACAATTTAAAATCTTATTAAAAGAAATTCACAATTTTGTTAACTACTTTTTAATATTTTTCAAAAGTACCCAATATATTTTAATATGCATGACATTTTAGCCGACAAGATTAATTAATTGTACTATTTAACGCATACTCTAGCTCGATATGATTTAATGACAAAAAAATAACAAACTGTTATTGGAATGAAATTTGCTATTAATGTTAAAATGTTTTTTTTCTAATTCTTAACTACTAAAGTTTAATACAATCTATTAGTTAGCATGAAAAACAAGTTAAAAGAGCCACTATAAAATAAGACTGTGACATATTTTGTATTTGTTGCTTACAGTATTGTATCACAAAACAATCAAAGATTCATACTTAATTTTATGACAAAAACATAGTAATACTTATATAAAATGTTTTAGCAGTAATCCTTTTCTTTGTAATTTTATAACAAAACAGTACAAGCATATCCAATTAGCAACCTATTTTTTTTATTTCTTATTCAATCACAATAGTTCATTATTTGTGATAAACTTTTTTTCAAGAGTACAGTAACTAAAATTGCATTTATATATAGCTGAAAAAATTATCTCAAGGCTTCCAATTTCTTAGGAATACAGTTGAAAAATCTGAGAGAGCAATTATCATATATACTTAATGTATTATTTATATGCATTTATAAATGGTATGTTATTGTGAATAACTTAGATCTTCATCAAATCTTAATCCAATAACAACAGCAATCTTTGTAGACAATTGGTGCAAAATCATGTTATGATTTCAAGTACAGAAATTGTGGTATCAAACTCTTCACCGTCAATTTTCAAATATATTTTAAACATCATCATAAGTACACTTCAAAAACACTAAGTCATTGCTTATTTTTAAGATCAACAAATTTACTTAATTTTCAAATTATGCCAAGATTACTAAACTTTATTACACTTAAGAAGTTACGATATTACCAATATCGTTGGTAATGGTTAATTTTTTTGATAATTCATCATGGGGATCATAAAAATGAGCAAGCTGCTATGAAGAAATAAATGCACACAGGGAGACACATACAAATAAAACAAGACTGCAACTGCAAATAGATTAATACAAGAAAAGTAAAAAAAAAAAAAAAAAAAAAAAAAAGAGGATTATATTATTGAATGTTTCTTTCTTACCTCTACATTTTGAAGTCTATAGTTTGCATTAATAGGCAACCAAGGTTTATCACAGTTTGTAAATCCAGCATTAATACCAGAATTCCATTGCATAGGAGTTCGCATTGGATCCCGAGAATTTGACTGCAAAACAATAATTAAATTCTGAAAGACTACAAACTTTGAATTTGGAAAATATAAGCATTTTTTGGAATTCTAAAATACAACAAAAATACAGTCATTAACTTGTTTAAGTAATAATCACAGAAATATTTTTAATAATCAGATATAATCATTTAATTAAAGAAATGCATTTTATTAATTAAAGAAAACATGCTGAAGCAGCAAAACTTCTTTGTTTCTGGTCAATCATTGTATCATTCTTTCTAAAATATGTTTGCAAATTATAGGCATAAAAAATGAATAAATGTTTCAATGAACACTTATACAAGTACAGACTTCATTAAAAGATTAAATTTAAAAAAAATCTATTAAAACATAATTTCTTCTTATTCTAATAAGAAAATATTAATGCTAATAAAACACTTAATATAAAAAATAAAGCTAAAATGGGAAAGGGGGAGAATGTATATTGAGTTTGTTATGTGTAATTGAAGGGCTATTCAAAAATGATATCAATATCCAATCACTATGCTGAAAGGATCAGCCTGTATCAAAAATTTTAATTTTGAGAAAAAAACACAAGCAATAACAAAAATTGCACTTACATAAGGTACATTAATGAAGAATTCAAAAAGCCTAACTAAATAAGAATTAAACACCAATAACGAAATCAAAGTGTAGTATGGTAGGAAAAAAAATCACTAATAGCCTATATAAAAGACATATTATAATTTCCTAACTCATTTGTAGGAAAACAAACACTGCCGAAAAATGGTGCCAGAAAGCAATTTTTAAATTGTAAAATATTATAACGTGATACGCATTGCACAAAACTTTTAGAATTTAAGTATTTCTCAAGAACTCGAAGCTGTTGTTGTTATGCATATTTACTGGTTGTAAATAAATACAAATAAAAAATCAGAAATTACTATTAAAATTAAATTTTCAGCTAATAAAATTTTTTAAGGCATTTTAAAATTATATAACTGTAACAAAACGTCATTTCTGTTACACATATAAGTATGTGTGTATATAAATTGAATACTGATGGCAATTTTCACAAAGAGGACATTTTAAAATAATCTATGCCATTCTTTTTTCTTTTTTGTTACTTTTAGTTGTGTACTAATTATACATCAAAATTTTATTGCATTTTAATCATTTTGCTTCTTTTAGTCAAGAATTGGAGCAAGTCTAGATCAAATTACTTTCAAACTCTCTATGTTCTTTTTATAACTAATGGCATTAACATTTCAGTGGTTTCTTATCTTAATTACATTACTAGGAAAAATTTATAAAGTTTTGAAAAAGAACTCCATATTGCTACCATATTCAGGTTGGAAAAATGTTAAATATAGTTTTTTTTTTGTTATTGTTGTTATGTACAAAAAATACAATTCACAACTGATTAAAGAATATCTATTTAATACAAGTTCAAACAAAAATATCTATTTAATATGCATTCAAACAAGACAACTCAAAAGTTTATTTTTCTCCTAATCTATTGTTTAACTTTTAAATTAATTATTATCCACAGGTTTATTACATCATCCATTAATTTATTACTTTCTAAACTTAATTTAAATAATTTTGTTTTATCCTTTAACAAATATCACTACCATGATAGTAGATAATTGTTCCAAAACTAATTTTCAACAAATCAAATTCCTAACAAGACTGGGATTTTCCTTATTCTTTATGATACATTTTGTAAAGAACTTTTACTATATTTGGTACTAAAAGCTAATTCTGAAAAAAAGGTGATAATAATAATAAAAAAAGCAGTAGTTAAAATTTACAATGTACAAAAAAAAAAAAAAAATGATTTCAATATGATCATTTTAAAATCTAAAATAAGTATAACAATCATTACAAATAATTAAAAACTGATTTTTAAAAATAAACATACTGGTTTTGTTCTCAGTGCAAAACTATCTTTCATTTCACCAGGACTGATTATACCATTCTCCATTCCAAGCTCATCACCATAATAACAAATAGGAATTCCAGGTAACAGAAACACTATCATTTGAAGAGAACTGGCTAATATGCTACCCACACGTGATGCTACTCTTGGGAAATCATGGGAACTTATCTACAAAAATGCAACAACTGAATTCATTTAAATTTATTTTAATTAGAAAGCTGGTGTTTGAAAAATTTATATTCAAAAATTTTAAATAAGCACTGATTTCACACATAAAATTCTTTCACAATTATTAAAAGAAATTTTGATAGGCTTTATTAAAAAAAAAAACTTTCATTTCAGAAACTTATAAATGGTACATAAATCAGAGCTAATAGAAAAGATTATGATCCTCAGCAGATAGAATAAATGGAAAGGAATAAAGAAAAGAAATTCAGTGAATGGAAATGACCATTTGAGAATCTTTTTTTTTAAAAATTTAATCAATAAAATTTAAGCAAAAGGTTGGCATTTCTTTGACAATATAATGAAAAATATGCAAATAAAAGTAATTTATAGATCATGTAAATATTTCAAAATATTTTTTAAGATATTAATTAATTTATTAACAGTCAATTTTTTATATTAGTAATTTTTAAAAAATACTTTAATTGCCATTTAGAATCATGCTTTCAAATATTGACATGAAATTCAAAAATTTTCATTGTTGTGGAAATTATTTATAGTTAATTTTTATTTTATTACTAATAGCCAAAGTATAACGTTTCTTTTAGCAGGTTTATTTTTAAAGCATAATAATAATAGTTCATATATATACATGCATTTCTTTTGTAAGTTTGTAATAATTAAAAAAAGATTCAACCTACAAACTAAATGTGATGAAATTTATGTTTTGGATCATTCTTAACGCGTTTCTCTTTCCTGAAGATGATTAAAAATATAATATCTTCGTTCAAATTCGATATTTCAATTCCTAATTGTGCTGTACTATATTTTAATTGCATCAATAAATAAAAATTCTATTTGTAATTACAAAAATGAAAGAATTTCAGGACTGTAAAAAAACACTATTCACAGTTGAATAATTTTTATATATATAATTTACGATTATGTTTCAATAAATAAGTTTATAGCCTAGTTGAAGTTTACTTATTTCCCATTTCAGATAATAACTTGAATTTTTGGTGAGATCATATAAAGAATTAGTAAATACATGACATAATGAACAGAACACATATAAGAATTTTTAAATTACCACATATCACATGCCTATCAAAATTTTGAGACTCAAAAATATTTTGTTAAAGTGACTATTAAAGTTAAATCATAATAAATGATTTATTCAGATTATTCTAGTGAACTCGCTGGTCACTTACAGAAATTAAAATAATAATGTGTGTGCATGTATTCGTTTGTTTATTAAAAGAAATTAACTATAAAAGTCCGACAATTACTAACAAAAAAAATTACTTAATATTTGCAAGAGTAGAATTTGGTAAGAAATTCATTGACAATTTGAAATGCTAAAACTACAATTAAAATGAATTTAAAATGTGAGGTAAAAACGAATTTTGATTAATGTAAACAATATGTTTAGTATCTTAGAGAAAATCAGATCAAAAATTTTTAAAAAAAAAATACTGAGAGGAAAAAAATATATCTCAGAAGAAAATTAGTCATAAAAATGAACTAATTTGAGAAAAATAAATTGTGCACAGATCTTCAATACACAGGAACAAAAAGAATGTAGAAATAATAAATAAACTTTAAAACAAACACACACAAAAATCATTTTGTTAATCATGGATATCTAAATACAATCACAAATATTAATAGTAAATGAAACTGTTTCTGATAACAGTAAAATTAATTTAGGAGAAAAAATTACAAAATATAAATTTATCTGCTAATATAAATAAAGATTTGTACCACATAGTTTGGAAATTTTCCCTTTGGCATTTTCTTTAACCATGCATCAATTATTTCTTGAATATCTAATCCAGTCGAGGAAGGTGTTACTTTATAGAACTGAAAGTTCATAGGAATTTCAGCAATTTTTTCATGTATTGTACCATAATAAAGAATAACATCTTCTATATCTTCCATTCCTTCAATTATCATTATCCTGAATAGAAAGGAAGTGATAAACAAAACAAGGTATCTTTATCTTTCAAAAAATCTTAAATATTAAAACATATTATCATACTTAGGCTTGTTAAGACGTTTTGAATAAGCATCTAAAATACATCTCCACTCTTTCAGAAGCTCGTAAGTTTCAGGCATACCTTTTGTATACATATGATTCAAGTATCCATATTCATCCTAAGTATACAAAAAAGGGCAAAATCTATTTAGCAATTTCATAAAATTTCAATGATTTATTAATACCTGGATTATGCAAATATTTCAATCATATGTTGAATGCTAAATTGTTTCTAACATCTTTAAAATAAATTGAAAACGTTTATACATACGTTTTTTTTTTTTTTTTGGTAAATTATTCAAGCTTTTAAAAAGATGAAGGTGAGGATTGAAACTAATGAGAAACATTTAACTGTAGAATACAAAATTCTACAGTATTATTACAAAAAAATTCTCAATATTATACAAAATATTAACACAGTAAAAAAGAAAAAAAAAGCAATACACAGTAATTGTATGCAATGTGGAAACTGATAGTAATAAATTTTATTTCAAAAAATTCAAGATATGTAAATAAATGAAATACCAAAAAAAGTGCATCGACTAATTTGCTCTGTTGTATATTTTGTATTTTTTTCATACATTAATTCATAAATATAAAATTTGTAATTCTATAGAACATATATATTTAAACATATATTAAAATAAAAAGTTTTATAATAGTGTAAAATTCTTATGATTAATAATAATTATTATAATAAAGTTCTACAATTATGTTCATAAATTTGGTGATCTCACATGTTATTTTAATGAAAAATATGTGTCAGTGTTTTATGGAATCCACAGATAAAGTAGTAAATTGATATACATGTATTTGAAATGTATTCACACAACTTATCAGTAACAGTTCATATAAAACATTAAGATTTATCATTTTCATACATTTTTATCCTTTTTTTTAGAATATACTTATTTTTAACTATTTCTTCTATGAAATAACTTTGATATATTATATTCCTATTTTATAGAAAATAATAATCATACTTAATATAATAAAAATGTTAGAATGATTATATTCTCTGGTGAATCGATACAGGAGAATATTCAAAGGAATATATTTCTTTACATATATAGAAAATTTTATTTCCTCTTTTATAAGAAAATCTACATATAATTTTGCAAATAACAAACAGAAAGGCTGGGCTGATAGTTAGGGCAGTTGCCGTAATATTAATTATTTCACAACGACTGAGTATTATTATCAGAGTTTAAAATAAGTTTATTACTCAGTACTGAATGAATTAGTATTTTTTTAATGTCTATTATATATATATATATATATATATATATATATATATATATATATATATATATATATATATATATATTACATTTGAGAAAAAGCAATTTTTTTTTATCATTAAGGATAAAATATAGCTAATTCATTTGATATAAAGCATAAAAATGTGAACTTTAAAAAAAATCAAAATGTTTCAGTTGGTAAAATAGATTAAGTAAATAAAACTAATAGTATTAAATGTACTACATATTACCACAGCTGCCTTGGTTTGCTTAGCTCTAGGTTCATCTAGTAACCTTTCATCTTCAAATATGTGACTAGCTGCATCAATTCGAAAACCATCAACTCCCTTATCCAGCCAAAATTGTAAAACTTTCTAAAAACAAAAACACGATTCTATAGAGTTGCTAATGATAAAATTAAAATTAAAAATTTAAAAATTTTTATATAATTTCTTAAATGATAAACAGTAATGAAAACAACAAGAAATGGTGTACAATAATAAATTAATAAATGTGAATTTTACTTTTATCAAAAGATGATGGAAATAATTCATGAAAAAGCATATTAATATGTACTGATATATATATATATATGATGTTTTAAAATCAAAATTAAATGCCAGTGCAAATTTATAATTCCATTAGTGTAATATGAAGAGAGTTTAAGATATAATTATACCTAAAAAATGATTTAATGTTTATGAATAATTTAAAATCCAATAAAATGACCCAGTAATAAAAAATATTATTGGCTTTTATATAATAAATGCCTATTGTTACCTGATATTATATCATGTAAAATATTTTGAGTTAATAGATTCATTAATGCTGAAGTGTGGAATAATACTGATGCAACTATGTGTGTGTGTAATTGTAATATTAATTTATTCACATTCTTAGAATTAAATTTTCCCCCTATTCACTTGAATTTGAACCTCATTTTGACATCAGAATTGTACAAGTTTTTAGTTTTCTATACCCAGAGTCATATTGGACACTATTAGCCAATCTATTTAATAATTTGAGTGAAAAAAATTAGAAGAAATATAAAGAGAAGAGGAAAAAACTGCATTCAATTATAATTTTTATTTCAGCATAACAAGCATTCACATGTCTGCACTCAGAATCAATAATGTTCTTTTTCTTGAATTTTAAGTTAATATGTTCTTTTGAAATATAATTATTAAATTAACAGTTAATGTACAATTGCAAATATGATTATATATATATATATATATATATACACCAATAGAAAAAGAATCCAGCCTGAAGACTTCTTCAAGGGTCACCCTCAGGCAAGGATTCAAAATAAGGATTTTTTCTGCAAGAGGCCTCGGACAATGCCCAAAAGTTCTGACCACTCATGACCCGAAAATTAAGGTAAAAGATACATACCAATTTAAACAGCAAAAAACACAAAAACAAAGCAATATTTAAAACATCACCAAATAAAACAAAAATATTCAACCAAAATTAAAAACAAACCAAGCGATTCATTAATTAAGTGAACAAAAAGAGAAAGAATATACTAGCAACAGGAGAAGAAATCTCATCATATCATCTCCAACTGCTGTTCCAATTATAATGCAGTGTAAATGAAGATAAATGTAGTTTATGAGCGCCATCTCTTTTACTCATATTTCATCATTTCTCTTATTAAAATATTGATATTGAAGTAGTTTTTGGAAAAATCCTTCATTGTTTAAATTTTTAATAAAATTATTTGTTGCTTTTATAAATGAAATTTTGTTATTACAATTGTTTTAATTTTATTAAATTGTGAGAAAATTAAATTTTTGAAAATTTTAGAATAAAGATTTAAAGATTAAAAGAGAAAAGATAAAGATTTTAATTTCAATTTTGACCTAATTAGTTTTCATTTATTTTTTGTTGACTCAGGAAATGGGTTTTAAATTATTTTAATGCTTTTATGGTTTTATATATATATATATATATAAATTAAAACCCAATAATTAATAATTAAGCCAACAAATATTTAATCAAAACTAATTATTTCGAAATCGAAATTATATATATAATTACAGATACTTTACAGATTATATATATAATTACACAATTATAAATACAGATACTTTTTTTTTTTAAAATTTCAAATCTCTATCCAAAAATTAATAATCAGTATTTTGTTAGTTGAAATATTTTTTTAACTATTATGCTTCACAAAATCTTTGTTTAGTCCCTTTTATCAAAATAGAAACAAAATGTAGATTAAAGATGCTATTACTTTAAAAAATATACAAAAGATGTCACTAATTTGATAAGAATCAAATGTTAGAAGTACTATAAATATTTGAAATCCTAAAAGCAATACTGTAGAGTTTTGAACAAAAACTTGACCTGTAAAATTATAGTTGACCTGACTTATTTTCAAAATTACAAAATAAATTTATTTTCAAAATTACAGTACAATTTGTAATATTACAATATATACTACGAATAATGACAATACAATGCAAATATTTATCTAACGGGATCTCAATGTATTAAGGAAAATAAACTTCTTTATAGATATGGCATACTACTATTAAGGCATGATAATTACCTCCATTTCACTTTTAACTGCTGGATTACGATAATTTAAATCAGGTTGTTCTGGTAAAAACTGATGGTAATAAAACTGCTTTCTTTGCTTATTCCAAGTCCAAGCAGATCCACCAAATACACTAACCTAATTAAACAGTGGAAAAACAAAAAATATAATAATACAATATTTTCATACATAAATTTTCACATACAAACATTAATAATATACTAGTATAACATAAAAACTATGAACAATAATATGTGAATGTGATTTTGTTCATTCCACTTAACAATTAGTTAAAATCAGTATTTGAAGATTCAAGAAAAAATTAATTGTGACATTTTTTATTGATCAAAGAGATCCAAGTAATTCCTTGTGTTAGAAATTAAATTTATATATGAGGATATTCTGCCTTTCTCGGCAACTTTCAGGTAAAGGTAGCCCATTTTTGTATTTTGTTTAGATAAAAGATTCCTTAAGATCCTGTATGTGTTTCAACAACAAACCACTTACTGATAAAATGAGTATAAGTTTAACAATTTTCAAATAATGAAGATTAAGAACATAATTAGGATAGAAATAAAAATCTTCATTCTTGATTCGTGTTCGTTGATCTTATCTCAATCTGAGTTATTAGATAACTTTTATAAAATATGATAAAGTACAAAGATATAAGTTTTAAAAAATGTAATAGTTTAACAAACTTACTTATTTATGTCCGCCCCCCCCCCCTCATCAGAAATAGAGTAAACCAAAATTTGTTACCATTATTTTTTATAAATATATATTATACGAATAACTATATATTTATCAATAAGAAATAACATAACAACTAAATAATTATACATAGACCAAACTGAATACTTAAAAAAAATAATTCTGCAATCAAAATTTCAAAAACAATTTTTTATTAGAATAACTGCATATTTAGAATGAAAATCATAAGAGAATTTTAATGTTATATTCAGATTGAAAAAAGAAATGTTTATATGAATTTATGATAAGTATTTTAAATAATTTCCAAATTATATTGCCTCATTTGTTTTAATTAATGGCTACAATACATTTTACAATCAATATAAAGAGAACACAACATACAGTAAAAGTTCCTTATTCGCGCTTTCTTCATTCGCGGATTTAAAAAATGCGACTCAATTCCTCTATTCGCGGCTAAAAATTTCTTAATTCACGGATCTTTTGAGTACATCTATACTTATAATAAAGCTTAATGTGTGTGTGTGTTGGCGCTCTACAGGTCAGACCGTTGGACCTACAGCTACCAAATTTGGTACATGTATACCTTGGAGGTCGGGAATGTGCACCTCGGAGTCCTTTCTTCTAATTTTTAATTAGAATTTGAATTAATTAAAATTTAGGCGAAATTTCGATGTTTTTCCGCTATAACTTCCTAAAATTTTATCGCACAAACATGATTTTTACATCAATTTAAAGATAAAAAAATTAGCTTTCTAATGGTATCAGTGTTTTAATGTATAATTTAAGCCTTTATTTTTAACGAATTTTTAAAGAAATATTTTGACCATGTTTTTTTGAGCACGTGACTGGATAAAATAAAAGAAACATAAAATGTGATATTTTCTAAAAAAATAAACGCAAAGCAAACGTTTCTATAATCGTTTGCAATATCTAAATCATTTATTCAACAAATCATCTTTATTTATGGTAAACCCGATAGAATTTTGACAGGATATGCATTGGAATCCAGACTTAATGGCATATTTCTATAATCGTTTGCAATATCTGTATCATTAATTCAATAATTTTTTCTTCCATTATAAAATGTGATATTTTCTAAAAAAATAAATGCAAAGCCAAGGTTTCTATAATCGTTTGCAACATCTAAATCATTTATTTAATTTTTTTTTTTCCTTTTTCGCTTTCTTTAAAAAAACATATTTAATATTTTGACAACATCAGGGAAAAAACATTTTTAATTTCAGGCCAATCAATACCCGGAATTACTTCAAGGCTAATGAATATGTGACTTTATTGAAAATTTTAGAACGCATTACTCATGGCGTACCAGCTGGTCGCCAAAGGCGGCTAGTACACAATAATAAAAGGATTCCAATAGGTATCTAAACCAATATCCTTTGTAAATGCCGTCAAATGGACTAGTAAAAAAAAGTAAAATAGATCTTATTACACTTTTGCATAATGCTCTAGTCTTTAATACAGCAATTAAAGACTGGAGTAGATTATACGAATAGAGAATCGGTGACTCAATTGAATACAATAATCCACCGGAAACATGAATAAGAAAAATGAATACACAGTCAATAGTAATAATAATGAAAAACTAAAGTCATATATTTTTTTTTTTTTTTTTTTTTTTTTGCTTCTTTATTGCCGCTACTCCCGTCAGGCCAAATGAGTCAAAAATATTTTTTAATGTTGCTGTTCCGTTTTATGGTAAAAGCCGCTTTGCGTGTTTTATTATTTCGTCTTTCACATTCGTTACAAAAATTGTGATTTTGTAACACGTCTCTACCGCTCTTTTTCTAATTTATACGTCAACTAAAAAAAATGAGAAACGAGTTTCGACACGAAAAAAATCTGTGTTACCGCTTAAAGTGAAAATAGAAATGCTTGATCGTTTACGCCTTGGAGAGTCATTTGCATCCATATCACGCTTATTGAATGTCAACGAATTAACTGTACGATCGATAAAAAAATCCGAAGATAAAATAAGGTCGTCTGTATCTTCAACTTCACTGTCAGCGAAAATTGTTCGTGATCCAGTAATAGAAAAAAATAGAAGAGGCGTTGTCATTGTGGATCGAAGACCGCAATCAAAAAAGGGCGCCCCTGAGTGGTCCAATGGTCCGGGAGAAGGCAAAGCGTCTTTACACTCATTTTAATGAACATGATGGTAGCTGAAGTGGTGAATGTACAGAGAGAGGATTTCAAGCATCGGAAGGTTGGTTCAATAAATTTAAGGTGAGACAATCATTGCATAACATTAAAATCGTTGGTGAAGCAGCATCTGAAGACACTGCTGCAGCAGAACGATATCCAGAAGAATTAGCAAACCTAGTAGCTGATGGAGGATACAAACCTGAGGAAGTATTTAAAGCAGGGGAAACTGCACTGTTTTGGAAAAGAATGCCAAACAAAATATTCATTTCTAAAAGCGAAAAGTCTGCTCCTGGATTTAAGGCAGCAAAGGATAGAGTTACACTGCTACTATGTTCTAATGCATCTGGAGATTGAGTCATTAACCACAGATCGTTAATTCTCGGGGCTTTAAAAAATCAAAACAAGGACAACCTGCCTGTGTTTTGGCGCGCTAATAAGAAAGCGTGGGTTACAAGCGCTATTTTTTGGGACTGGTTCCGAATTGTTTTGTTTCTGAAGTTGAAATTTATTTAAAAAATCAGAATTTAGACTTTAAAGCACTTCTAGTTTTGGACAATGCACCAGGTCATCCTAGCGAACTTGAAACTATGCATCCAAATATAAAAGTGGCATTTTTACCTCCAAACACGACAGCTTTGCTTCAACCTATGGACCAAGGAATAATACAGGTCTTTAAGCTCTATTACATTAGACGAACCTTCAAAATTTTATTGGATGATATGGAATATACATAATCCTGATATGAATGTTATGGAATGCTGGAAGAAATTTGACCTAGCAAAATGCATCGTAAATATAAAAGAATCATTGGAAGAGCTAAAGTCACACACATTGAAGTCATGCTGGGAAAAACTGTAGCCTACCCTGACTGCGGAAAATGACGAAGAATCTGTGCAAGTTCAAACTTTGACTGCAAACATAGCCGAAATCACGAATGGAATAGGATGAGATGGGTTCGAACAGATAGTAGCAAGTAACATACAGGAATTGCTTGAATCGCAAGATGAAGAATTGACTGAAACCGACTTGGAGGAAATGTTAAATTCACAGCCCATTGAAGAAGAGGCTTCAACAAGCACTGGAAACGTGACATTTAATTTGAAAAATCTTCGTGAAGGTTTAAGAATGGCAAATGAGCTTTGCGATTTCTTAATGAACGTCTATGGAACGAAGTCTTATTTTTAAGAGGCAAATTTCTAATACGACTGCGGCATATCAGTTTGAATGGAAGGAGCTTTTAAAAACTGACAAGCAAGAGAAAATTACAAAATTCTTCAAACCATTGCCTAAGTCTTAAGATAATTAATCAAAATGTTCAAAAACTTCAATTAAATTGATTGTTTTTATATATTTGTTTTTTCTTTATTTTGTCACTTAGGAGCGTATCCCCTATAATTCCATATAAATAACCATTCCTTATTCGCGGTTTCTGTATTCGCGGCATATTTATGGAACATATACCCCGCGAATAAGGAACTTTTACTGTATTATAAATCTGGAATTCTTAAATTGCAATTAATTAAATTAAAAAATAATTTCATAGATAGAGCGATTTTAAAATTGATATATATATTTTTTTCTTTACAAACCCAATTATTTGGTGGTAAAGGTTCTCCAGTAGATTCTGGTTTTGCATCAACCCAAATGTAAAAATCAGTAAAAGGTTCTTCTTTATTAATACTTTTTATAAACCATGGATGTTGATCACTGGTATGATTAGCAACAAAATCAATGATTACATTCAGATCTAAAAAGAAATGTGAATTTAATTATTCGGGAGGTTAAAATTAAATTACATTATGCTTTAAATATTTGAAGAAAAATCTAAACATAAATAAAAGTCATTGTGACTGTGTATGTACTCATGCTTCACAACTTCTTTTAAACAAATGACCATCCACATCTTCACAATCAAACTTTGAACGCTTATTCTTTTGAACAAGAGAAATAATGTCATTAATTTTTCAAATTGCAAAAATTGCCTAAGGATTTAAATAATTAGAAATTATCTGATTTTTTTAAAACTTTTTCTGAAATAACTTTGGAAGAAATTATATTACAAAAATTATTTTAATATGACCTTAAAATTCAAAATTTTACCATTTTGGTAAAATTTCATTCTTTTATATACAATTGTATCTTCAATTATTATGTTTTGAAAAAATATAATACAGCTGATTTTAAAATACGGTTACAATAAAACTTCGATCAACTCAACCACAATTTCTCGAAATTTCTGTTTCAAAGATTTTCGACATTTTTTATTGTTTTAAAACAGTTATTTAATAGTACCTAAAAGAGCTAAATTGAAAAATTTATACACCTTTCAACCTCAATTAATTCAAGATATGATGGCCTAAGTTGATTCAATCAAGTGTTTAGTCAATGAAAGAATTGTGTGTATAATTTATACAACACTAGATTTTATAATAAAAACACAATATATGTATGCAAATATTTTAATTCTCAACAATGCCAAGTTTATCAGCTAGTATAATATAAATTTATAACTTTAATTTTAAAAATTTTAAGAGGAGACATTTTTTTACAAAATATATCAATGATTAACTTATAAGAATGATTGCAATAAAATCAAGTCAATGCTCTATTAAAATATACTGTATAAAAAAATATCAAAACTTTTATATTTTAAGATTAATTTTACAATTTGCAGAATATTTTCCTTGCTTTAAACACTTTGTAATTTCTAATGGTATGTCTATCATTAAGTCCTCACAAGGAAATTAGCAAACAAATTGAAAGTTTAAAAAAATTAAGTATTTTAAAAATCATACAATATAGAAAAATACTGACAATAAAAAATGATTTAATTCTTATTCTTCCTAATGTAATGCATATTAAGCAACTATAAACTTTATACTTCCCTGAAATGTAAATGCAAGATAAGATTAACAACTGCAAAAGTTTCAGTTTATCCAATTAAAAAAGAATATAATTTAAGAAATTACATTATATAATAGTAATCAAACAAACTGCCTTTAAAGATTTTACTATAAGGATACTAAAAATTATTTGGTACTTTCTTTTACGTAAAGATGGAAAGAAAATTGAAGCTACTAGTAATTAATGAACACAAAAGATATAAAGAGAGAAATTGCCAGAAATTAATTCATTAACTGTATGAGGAACAATGTTTCAGTATTGTAAAAATAAGAATTAATACCTAAATATTGAATCTTTAAATATATAAAAAAAAAATGTTAGAATCTAAAATAAATTGCTCCAGAATTTTATTTTAACAATTACTCAATCAGCTTCATAATTACAAATAGGGGAATTAGAAATTTATAATTGGATAAAAAGTCGACAAACCTGTTTTGACATCATGCTATGAATTCTATAGAATTCTTTGATCCTTTTACTACAAACCAGCCCCAATCACAGTGAAAATCTGCACTAGCAACCTGAAATCCTTCAAATGGGCATTGCAGGATTTAAAGTGACAACAGGCTTGGAGACAACCCATTTTATAATCTGCATTCCAACCTGCCAGTATAGAATTTGCACAGCTGGTTGGGTCATATCAGTAGAAAAGTCGTTCACAACAACCATATCCAAAAGCCTTAATATATTATATGCTAACAGGCAATATCAGTGAAAATTTTGGTTTCAAAAAATTAAAGGATTAATAAAGAATTTTTTTAACCATTAAACTGGATGTCATTGTCATAATGGTACCAACATTCAAGCTTATCTAATATTGCAACATAACTAAAAGAATAACACCATGAACTCAAATTAGATTTTATACCTTGTTCTTTTGCTTCTAACATAAATAAATGGAAATCATTCATTGTTCCGAACAGAGGATCAATATCTACAAAACATGTAATGTCATATCCATTATCTTTCATAGCAGATGGATAGAAAGGACTTAACATTAAGTTCGAAACTCTAAGATCCTTGAAATACCGAAGCTCGTGAATCAGACCTAGAAAAATTTCAAAAAAATATATATATATATTAAATTCACTTCAATACAATTAAAGTACAAAAACTGGTTACTTCATATTAGTGCAACTGAAGAATAAGTTCAGGCATTTTAAAATGATGGATCATAAAGAGCAATTTTAGAATTCTGAATACTTTGACAGTATTTATTTCTTTATGATCCATTACTATATGTAAGCAAATATAATTCAGAAAATTATGCATACTAATAATCAAAATAACCATTTTAAATTCAAATTTCTGAATTTATACTCAACACATCATAGTAAGTAAATTATTATTATCTCATATATGGTATTGTGATTTTTAAAAAATGTTTGAAAATGGGATTGTAAAATCTTTATATATCTCTCTCAATAAAGAGTCACAAGTGAAAAAGTTTTAAACCTCCCCAAGTTAAATTAAGACAGTATTTTCAAGATTCACATGAACATAAAAACAGAACAGATATATTAAAATGTTCAAGACAGAAGAAGTTTTGAAATATCAACCAGGGTATAAGTAAATGATATTTAAGCTCAAAAATAATCTGTACCGATTGCTATCAATTTAAATAATTGACTAAATCTAATATAGCAATTACATGTAGGATTTTTGGAATATTTTATTTCAATCAGTAAGATAGAGACAAAAATCCATAATTTAATTCATATTACTCATGTTTTTCATTAGATTTTATTAGAATGTTGGTAAATTATTAACCTATCAGAACTGTAACTTATAACATTACCATATACACATTTTAAAATATGAAATATAGAATTTATATTATATGGGAACAAAAATGAAATGTTTAATGATAAAAGCATGCACATACGTTTTAAAAGATCAATCAAATAAACAAACTTCACTAAAATAAAAAACAACCAAACTGAAACTTATCTATTGTCATTTAACTCTTAATGAAGTTATATATAGTCTCATCTATCTAGTCTTATTCCTATTACTTTTTTTTTAATTGATAAGCTGCTTTATGCATGGCTTTTTACAGAAATGATTTGCATGTAAATCTTGTTAATAGGCATAAACATCCAAAAAAGAATGCACCTCTTGCATATCTTTGAATTTAAATGTACAAATCTGAAGGAAAATAAATAAATGAGCTTTCAAAAATCATCTTCAAAAATAAAGAAAAACTATTATAACTATGCATGCTTTATAAATGAGAAAAATTAGATTTGTAATGTTTGATGTTTGTATCATTTTAATTATATTTGTTTATTTTATTAGTTCTAAATTATAAATATTACAATTTCTGAAACTAGCATACATCAACTCTCTTTTTTTAATCTTTGAATATTTAAAGAATTATTGACTAAAAAATAAAATAATTATTTTTGTATTAAAAATAAATGTAGACGAAATTTCCACAGCAATTAGTTTATATTGAATAATAATAATAAATGAAAAAAAAAACATAAGCAAAATAGTTGATATTCTAATTAATGCTAATAATAACAAATATTGTATTTAAAAATTGAAAAAAAAAAGATTGAAACGCAGATGGTAATTAAAAAGGAAAACAAATAACCTTGAAAATCACCAATGCCATCGTCATTACTG
Organism: Argiope trifasciata; assembly: GCA_026543055.1. Taxonomy (NCBI): domain Eukaryota; kingdom Metazoa; phylum Arthropoda; class Arachnida; order Araneae; family Araneidae; genus Argiope; species Argiope trifasciata. Next base: position 32,221 of record JAPMOQ010053062.1, on the reverse strand, counting down.
TCTTTGAACGAAGGTAAATAAATGTGATAAATAACACTCTTTTTCCACCATTCTAATGCCATACTATAACATACATTCCATTCACTATGATTTCACCGTCATAATTATAAAAATTTGTTAAAAACGCTTTCTCTTAATGCACGTTCTCAGTTTGAAAAGTGAAAAAGCTGATACTATAATAAAACAGCTTTTAAAAACGCATTTTCTCCCTATTTGTTTACGAATTCACGACTTAAACAAACCAAAACAACGAGCTTTACGGATACAGTTAATACACAATAAATTCCTTTTTTTTTAACTATTTGGTTTCGGAATTTGTTGCACCCTTATTCATATAGAAAAGTGGTTTGCAAAATTGAATAAACTTTATTTACGAAATTTAAACACACAAAAAGGCAATTTTTCAATGAAATGATTTTAATCAAAAAAAGATTTCAAACTACCTGCCACTGTGACGGTGTTTTATTATTGTTTACATGTGAAGGAGCATGCATATTTTTAATTTTCGGACGAAGTGTGCTGATGATATTATTTAAAATATCTGTGAAATTAATTTTCAAACTCTTTTAAGAGTTAAAGAAATTAGTGGGAAACTCCGTCAGTTCTGGGCTTAAGGTTCTTACTTTAGTGATTTGGTGAAATATATTTCTATAACTTAAAATATTCTCTTCCCGGCTTAAGATGTACGTTTAACGATTACATTCTTTTGATTTTAAAAGTGCTATATATGATTATGTTTCTCCGGTCAAAAGAATCTTTGCGTGTTTCAATATATTCTATAAGAAGGCGCATAGGATTTTCGAATAGTAAAAACTTTCATTCAACTCCGTGCGCATATCTTCGTAAGGCTTCATCCAGCCGGAGAAGAACAGCGGATGAATGTGATTTTGGAAATAGTTTATCTGTAGCTGGAGAATTTTCTGTCAGCGTACAACCTAAGAGAATAAACGATAATTTTTTTGGAATTGAAAGCGATGAAGGAGTAATTGAAGTTAAAGATAAACAGTCATTAAATAATAATGTATCAAGGCAATTATTAAAAAATGTAGAACAAGAAAAATTCATTACCACAACATTTGGTACTGTTCGTTATGATTCTGAGAATAAGCCTAAGTATCATGGTCAATTAGAAAAAGAAAAAATACTGATAAGCTCCAATGTAGAGAAAGATAAAATTCTTGATCTCAATCAAACCCTACTTAGTAAAAATTCTGTACAAAACCGTAGTGTTTTATCAAATGCGCAGGAAAGTTACAAGACAACTACTGATGTTCTGGATAGAAATTTGAAATCTGAATTGCCTAGCAGTAGCTATGTGGATGAATTATATTTTCCTGTATCATATAATGATAATGAGAATAATACTATTGTTAAATTAGAAAACTCATCTTCCTGTATTAAAGAAGAGAAGTCTAATTTTATTGAAGAAGCGTATTTTAATGATAAAATGAACTCTGATACTATTTTTCAAAATACTAATGCTTCAGAAACTATTAAGTCAACAAAATATAATGTAAAACAAGCCACATCAGAAGTTGAGAGCCTACCATTTGTGTCTTTTGATGATAATTCTAATTTTAGTGATAAGATCACTGATGAGACTGTTATCAAAAATAGTTATATGAGAGAAAATATGAACACTGATGAAAATCACTCCATTCATATTCCTAATAAGTGTATTGCAGATGATAAACAATCAAGTTATATTGATGATTTTTATTTCAATAGTATTTCTGATGGTAACTTTAAAAATGATCACACAAAATTTCAGTCTGTTGATACAGTAGAAGAAAAATCTAACCAAGAAAATTCAGTGGTATCCGGAATTCAAAATAAGGTGCTTAAGAAAAATTTATTAATTAATAAATCTGAAATTGGTATGACAGATTCCCAGGTTACTTCCAAAGAGGCAAAATTTAGTACTAAAGATATGTTTACTTCCCAGGAAACTGAAACAAATATGAAAACTTTGTATAATCAAGATAAAAATATTGAAAGTCTTTATACAAATGATAATAATGAGGAATTATCCTCAAAATTCATTAATCCAAATTTAGAAGAATTAGATGATTACAATAAATTTATATCAAGTGCAATTCATTTACCTAAAATGAAAAATAAATTTTCTTTTCAAAGTAAAGAATTTCTTAAAAAGAGCAGTTTAATAAATTCAAAAAGTTCAAGTGAAAGGAAGTTGATATCATTTCAAAGAAAATTAGATGAAACTGACTCAATTAAAGAAACTCAAACTAAGGAAGAGCTCCAAAGTTCACAAGAAATGCATGATATAAAAGTTAAGAAAGAAGCATGTTTTGAAAATGTAAATGACCAACCTGAATCAGCTTATGATTTTGTGAAAAAATTAAGAAGTACAAAAAAGAAATTAGATCCTGAATTAATTAATGGTTTGTTTTGATAAATAGTTCATTATTTTATATATAGATCTCTCTTTCTCCTTCCCCCCTCTCTCTTATATATATATATATATATATATATATATATATATATAATGTATTGTTATGTGTTTGGCATTGTAATTTATGAAAGGAATCTTGCCAGTCATGGATTCAAATTTCTTTAAGAAGTGATAGTATCCTCTTCTCTGCAGATATATGGTTGTAGTGCCTTTTGTTTTTATTTAAAATTATTACTCTTATGATGGTCCTACTTATAATTCAGTGATATAATTAATGTTTTTAATGTCTCATTTTTTAAAAAAATATATAACTGTTTATGATTAGAATATTCCATCTTTTGACAGCATTGGATGCTTTAATTATCAAAATATTTTGTGTCATATCTTCATTTTGTTTGAGGTTTAGTATATTCCATTTTCTTCTTTTTTCTTTTTAATTCACTTATTAACTTTACATTATTTTAAGAAGTTTTATTTTGTTCTCAATAATTACACTTTTTCTTTCTGCAAAAAATTCATAGATTTGCTTTTTGTAGAATGTTTTATAGTTCTGAAAGTTCATTTTCTTGTCCAAATTGAAAATATTGTTTTTTAGTATTTATTACTATTGTTACAGATCCGTTGGGTTCTTTTTTTTACCTCGTATAGTGGGTGTGTATGGTGCTAGAGGTGAGAGTCAGTCCTTTAGTAGACAACAGAGACGTTTATTTACAGGACAAAGACGACAAATATTTACATACTATATGTACAGGAGGTCACTATATACAGCCGAGATGAACACACAGGACAGCACACTACAAATAGTAGTCCACAGGCAGAAATTCCGTAGTGACAATGTCCACAGCTCACAAAGTGGCCAGACAGGATTAAGCGGGAGAGGGAATCTTTAAAGGATTTTTTTCCACGCTCAGGTAGATCTCTCCAGAACAGGCTGAAACTATTCTTCTGTCTCTTCTTGCCTTTGCTGCTGACTCACTACTTCACACAACCGGATTTCTCCTCATTTCGGGACTGCTCCATTCCCGACAACGACACTATGGGCTATGACACAGGTTTCGTCAGAATATGTCACACAGCAGTCCACCTTTCAGGACTCCTCAGTTCAAGACCTCTCTGTTAGGTCTTTTCCTTTTCAACTGCGCTGCTTCTCGCTTGATTCACTCCACCACTTCAGGTCTTCTTTCCTTTTTCTCCACTGCTCAGCTTCGACTTGAATTCACACTGCCCCTTCAGATGGCTGGCCCTTATATATATACCAGCGGGAAGCAGGGCTAACATCTTCTGGACCAATCATGTGCATTCTGGATGTATCTCAGCTCTTAGTGGACGGATCGGGAAAATTCTCAATGTTTCGGGTACTTTTCATTTTGTCGCCAAATGGTCGCCAAGCCTTGGTACCTCTGACGTCACACTCATTCACTATCTAATACATATTACTGTAAATCCCTCTTCCTTACGATGACAGTATCAGAGCGGGAAAGCAAAACTACACGTTTGTAACACTATTATTATCCGAATTGAAATCATAGTTTCGATTTCAAAATATTTCATTTAGTTGTTTGGCAAAAAGACTGTATTTATCAAATAATAATAGTTTAGGTGAAAAAGTTTTTAGAATTATATCTCAGTAATTTCTTACAATGAGGTTGATCTTTTATATGTATCAATGATTTCTTCTTTATACTACAACACATTCATTTTCTATTTTTTCCCTATAGAAAGAGTGAAATGCAATCTTTTTAACTTAATTTGTTTCTAATATTTTTATCACAACTTGTGTAGATGGATAGAATTCCAATTTTATAATTTATTTATAACATTACCTCCAGTGTAAAGTGAATTCAAAAAGTTAAAATAATCTATTTTATGTTCTTTAAATCTAAAAATGTAGAGGAATAGGTTATTCATATTAATCATTATGATTTTTTAGTTCTCATTCTGATGAAAAAGAGAGCTTTCAAAACAGATATTTCTAAACTATCAAAATATTTACTTTTTTGGAATATCAAGAAAGAACTTTAATTAGCCATCTGCTTGTTCTTAACCTATGTCTTCTCTGCTGAAAGATTAATGACATGTTTCTAAAGTATGCTTGGTAGAAACTTATTAAAGCCTAAGTTGGTATTTAATTTCATGTTTCATCTTCCTCAATTTTAAAAGCTGTGTATTTATAAAGTTCATGCACAAATAAATCTGTCATTTCCGATTATTTCCACTTAGTTCATCCTAGTCCATAAGCCAAGAGATTCGTGATAAAAGAGAAATATGAAAGCATCCATCAGTCAAAGAGACATGAAGCTCTTAGGTATCATCTGAGGGAGAGAAGTTGACTTTATATGTGGATAAAGTTACCTTCCTGAAACTTATCTACATTTGGAGAGGAAATCTTTAACTGCCAGTATAATCTTAGTTAAGAATTCACTGTTAAAAGGCACATTGATCTATTAGTTTCTGAATAATACTAGTTTAAACCATAACAAAAATAAAACCCCTTATCTCCTTCTTCCAGCTTACAATTCCCATATATGTGATGCATTAATGCGTGTGACTGCTGATGAGACTGTACTCTTACATTTATTGATCCAATAGGCATGGTGGAAATATTTTCTCATATTGGATTTTATTTGGGGATATAACTTTTGGTGCATAACAATATGATTGGCATACAAAAAAAGAAATTGATACTGTTAAAACATGGTGCTTTCAACTCATGAAATGCAATGACACATGTTATTGAAGAAAAAATATCTCGCTTATGTTAAAGAATTTATTCCAGATTTCTTCCATTTGTCATAATGCTGACTTTGAAACCTCTTTATATAGATTTTGGGTATGTTTGACTTAGAAAAGTCAGTAACGCATAATGTCACTTAAACCATCATGATATTAAATTTGACATATAATGTTATTGGTGTCTAATACGTAAGACTTCAAGAAAATTACAATTTTGGTCTGACGCATAGGTTTTATTAAATACTCTGTACATATAAGCTGTAAGTTATATTTATTTGAGAGCAGTATGCTGCTTTGATAGAATATAGCATATAGTTTGTAATTTCATAACACAATAATGATATCTACTATTGTAATGTCCTTATCTAAAAAAATTCTTTTCTATATATGAATAAATTTACTCAAAAATGTATGCTTTGATATTGTGTAGTCTTCATTGTCATGAAATAGAATTTTTTTTAAAAATTTATTGTAATGTTTTTAATTTTTGTTCTTTTGATTTCTAGGAAAGTTTATACAGAAAACTGAACAATATGACAGCAAAGGATTTAGAATTTTGAAAAATCAGGTTCCAGACTTGAAATACTATACCAGAGATGAGATATTAGAGCTCTTAATTAAAAATGTTCTTTATTCTGATGGTATATATCTTTATTTGTATAATTTTTATTAAAAAATGTTATTTTTCCTTTTCAAATCTGTCTACTACAAATTGAATTGATGAGAAATTATTCATTGTATGGATATATATAATTAACTGTGAACAACATAGCGTAGATTTTTCAGTTGTAAATTACTTTCTTTGACTCATAAAAAGAAAAATCATATCAATTCAGTCAAATGATTTAAAATAATTTAATACAGAATTTATATAGTGCAGTTTATTACTATAATATTGTTACTGTTTGTTTTTGAAATGGTTAATGTTTTATCAAATTGTACTAACTATGTACACTTTTCTCCCTTTTGTTTTCATTTTACTGAATTTTTTTGTTCTTGCTTATATTTAATGTGTTATGAATGATTAATTCCTGCTTTTACAGATGATATTGTTGTTTTGAATAAGCCATACAACTTAGTGATGCATGGTAAGACAAATGTTGTTCCTTTGTGATTACAGCTTCTTTTTAATTAAGACAGTGTTTATATTTGAATATATGTGTTCTTTTTATTTATTTGTTTGTTGTATGTGTGCACATAAATTTTATTATTATTATTATTATTTTCAGAATCAAAAACTGTTAAAGATCCTTGCTTATCTCAGTATTTAGATGATTTGGCTGCAGAATTGGATAAAAAAACATATAAGCCTAAACTAATAACTGTTCATAGACTAGACAAAGAAACATCTGGTTGTCTTTTGCTTGCAAGGTAAGATATGCTAGTACTAAATATCAATGATAATTATTTTTAATTAATTCCTTTCATCAATTTCATATGATATATTCTTTGTAATTGCTTAACTTAAGTATAATACTTACTTTAAATTTGGGCTTGAAAATTAGCTAAGGTTGGAAAGATAAAAATTAAGAATAGAAAATAAAAATTCCAAATGAAGAGAAATGAAAATTTTACAAGAAATGTTTGCATTGTTAAAAGAAAAATTTAACAAATTAAAAAAATTAAAAAACTTAATATGACTGATGTTAAGTATTAATCATAGTTCTGGTGTGACTATTTGAAAAATATTCAAATGACAAATTTTATTCTTAATGTTTTTAGGAATGAAATTTTTGCTCAAAGATTACTATCATTCTTTTCTCAAAGGAAAATAATTAAAACATATTGGATTGTAACTATTAAAGTGCCTAATCCCTTAGAAGGTAAGATTTCATCATAAACATTTGCTTTGAAAATTTTGAAATATTTTTATATAAAAAGCTTGTTTACTTCTTATTTCAAAACAAGATTGACATCCAAATGAATAAGTAAAATTGCTTTATGTTGATAGACTGTTGAATCAGAGAAGATCAGTATTTAAAAAAAAAAAAAAAAAAAAAAAAAAAATCTTGGCACTTTAAATGCATTAACTCTCAGAAAATTTACCTGTTTTATTCTTTTGAATATTTAAGTATAAACAGTAATTTCACTTAACAGTTCTCTATGGTTAATGAATTTAAAGTGAACTGTAACAAATCAATTGAAGGATTTTATTTTCCTTTTTTCCAAATAAATAAGTTGGTAAAAAGTAAAATTCTGTAAATTATAAAATATTAGCATTAATACCTTATAATATTGCATTATACATTAATATCTTATCAAATTTAACGACGCTGATTGTTATATATTTCATTATCATTAATTTTCTTTTAAAATAGATACAAATATCAAAAATTTACTTTAACAATATTGTATACGAATGTAAATGCTCGGTAGTTTTGAGTTTATTATCTAGCGTATAATAAGGATGGTGCATTTAGGGATGTGTGTACATGTACTGGCATTCTGCAGGTAAAACCATTTGTCTTGCAGCTATCAAATTTGTCACATATATGTCTTAGAGGGTAAAAATCTGCACTTCGAAGCAATTTTTTTCTTCCCAGAGTTTTAATTAGTTAGCTAAGTAAAAGGGTAGTTTTCTTTTTCTTTTTTTCAATTTTTAAAAATATAGTACAAAACTTAATTTTATATCATTTTTTGAAAAAAGTCTTTAATAATAGTAATTTGATATTCATACATATCAGTGATTTACACCTAACCTTCAGAGTCAATTAATTGCAAGTTGTAGTTCAGTCTAAAAAATACAAGCAAAATTGAAATAGTGGTTCATTCTTTCATGACTCACATCAATTTAGCTATTGTGCAAATAATAGGAGGAAGATAGCAATTAATGTGGGGTACAATAAGATTTCTGCCTTCTGTCCATTCATTATAATTGTCTCCATATATGTAAATGAATGTCTATGGTGTGACTTTATTACCACTTTCATTAAATTGAGATTTAAAATTGTCTTATATGCACTATTATTGTGTCTGTGGCTTTCAAAGTATATTCTTTCCCTCCAGTATATTCTTGTCATTAATAATAGATTTTACATTTACTGTAATATCTTATAAAAGGAATATCATTCTTTATGGTTAGTAGTGATAGAAGGGTGTGTGTGCATGCTTGTAATAGATTAATAATTGGCACTCTATAGGACAGAGCATTTGATCTATAGCCACCAAAAAAAGGTACATATATATGTTTATTGGAGGGTAAGAATGTACAACTTGGAGCGATTTCTTAGATATTTTAATTAATTAAATGTTAAGTAAAATTTGATATTATTCCACAATTATGTTTAAAAATGTAACAACAGAAAAAGGAATTTTATATAATCTTAAAATTAAATATATACACTGAAGTGACAAAAGTCATGGGATAGCAATATGCAAATATACAGATGGCAGTAGTATCGCAGCGAAAAAGTATAATTGCGCAGTTCTTTTTCCAGAGCTTTCATTTGTGTTCAAGTTATTCATGTGAACAGGTTTTTTGTGATTTATGGTGGCACGACGAGAATTAACAGACTTTGAACGTGGAATGTTAGTTGGAGCTAGACGCATGGGTCATTCCATTCCGGATATCGTTAGTGAATTCAACATTCCGAGATCCACAGTATCAAGAGTGTGCCGAGAGTATGAAATTTCAGGCATCACATCCCATCATGGACAGCGCAGTGAGCGACCACCTGCACTTAACGACCGAGACCGCCGACGTCTGTGTAGAATGGTCAATGTTAATAGACACGCAACACTTCGTCAAATAACTGCAGGAATCAATGTTGGACGTGCGAGGGACGTGTCCGATAGGACTGTGCGGCGAAATTTGTCTTCCTTGGGCTATGACAGCAGAAGACCGACTCGAGTGCCTTTACTGACAGCACGACATCGCCTGCAGCGACTCTCCTGGGCTCGTGAGCATATCGACTGGTCCCTAGACCAGTGGGAAACCGAGGCGTGGTCAGATGAGTCAGGATTTCAGTTGTTACGAGCTGATGGTAGAGTTTGAGTGTTGCGTAGACCCCATGAAGCCATGGACCCAAACTGTCAGCAAGGCACTGTTCAAGCTGGTGGTGGCTGCAGAATGGTGTGGGCTGTTTTTACATATCATGGACTCGGTCCTCTGGTGCAACTGAACCGATCATTGACTGGAAATGGTTATGTTCAGCTGCTTGCAGATCACTTGCAGCCATTCATGGACTTCACGTACCCACACAACGATGGGATTTTTATGGATGACAATGCGCCATGTCACCGGGCCAGAACTGGTTGCGATTGGTTTGAAGAACATTCCGGACAATTCCAGCGCATGATCTGGCCACCTAGATCGCCCGATATGAATCCCATCGAGCATTTATGGGACATCATCGAAAGGTCCGTTCATGTCCAAACTCCTGCATCATCCACACTTTCACAATTATGGACGTCTATTCGGACATCATGGGCTCAATATTCTTGCAGAGGACTTCCAACAACTTGTGGACTCCATAACACGTCGAGTTGTTGCACTTTGCCGGGCAAAAGGAGGACCGACACGATATTAACAGTCATCCCATGACTTTTGTCACTTCAGTGTGTGTATATATTCAGTCATACCAATGTTTTAATGTATAAATTAGATTTCTACTCTTAATGATTTTTTTTAATTTAACCATATTTTTCAACAATTTGCATTTTTTCATACATAAGTATCAGTAAATTTTTGTTATCTGTATTAAAAGTAAATGCTATATTAGAATGGTGTAGGATATTTGTGTATTTAGTATTTTCTGATTTAGGATTTTGAATTCAGTAATTTTTATTTTTTACTAGAACTTTTATTTTCTTGTATTAAATTTAATAAATATTTTTCTCTAGTTGAAAAATTGTTTCATACAACAGAGAGGTTTTCTAAAAATCACATGTCTAAGTATCATTGCAATAAGAAATTGCAAAATACCATTAAAAAATTGTAAGATATGTTTTAAGAGCTGAGATGTTTTCTTAAAAATCCATTTTGTTACTTTCTATATTCTTGCCATTTATTTTTAACTAGGTATTAACATCTTAATTTTGGAGTTTAATTTTAGAAACAGAAAGAAAAGAGAGAAATGAAGTTGATATATTATTAAAGCTACATAATCTTTTAAAATTCATCGAAATGAAAATATGTGAAGGAATGGAAATTAGAAATTGTATATGTATAATATCACTTTTTAAAATCAACTTTGTAGCAGTTGTGCAAATATTGATTTTTAATTGATTCAGTTTCAAGAAATCAAGTCTTAACCGCTAATACTATAATAAACATTTGTGGGAAAATTTTAAAAATTATTGAAAGAAAAAATTTTTTTACCACTTTTTATTACTTTTAAGGGCATTTTTCTTTAGTGCTATTTCTCGCCAATGCACTCTTTTTCCTCTGTATAACTATGTTAGTGTAAATGATATTTTTAAAAAACTTTCCATTTATATACATAATATGTCACATAAAAGAGAGATGTTAACAATATTTATTTTTAAAAATTATTAATATCCAAATATTTTTTTTAGGTGTTATTGATATGCCAATTTCTGAAGGTTCTATTAATGGTAAAGCTAGAGTAAGTTTAAATCTGTAAATTTGTGCTAAATTTTTACAATAATAAAACTTTCATAAAAATTACTTGTAAATTAAATTTTAATTAACATCTAGTTTTTGAAAAGACCGCTTTTTCACATTCACATTAAATTAATAATTTTAATTAAATTAATAATCAGATAACTATAACAGATCATGAATAAACTAATTTCAGATTTAATTGCAGAATATACTTGAACCTTTTTCAATCTTTTGATAAGCTTGATATATATTTTTTAACACTTCAAAAATAAGATTATAAGAAGTTTATTGTTGTGAATGTTGCTTTACATTACTCAGTACAATTTCAAAGTTAGATCCTATTTAAATTATTACCTGTTGGAAAATTTACTATTTAATAAATACCTTTTTATCATGAATAGGCCTGTTGAATTGTCTAACTGCATTTAAATGCTATATATCCCAAAAGTAGGTGTAACTGATTACTACAATTCAAGCTGTATTCAAGATTAATAATTACTTTTGATGGATAGCTGTTCTTTATGTTATATAATATATTTTATTATATGAATGTTATACATTTGCTGGTTTTCTTCTTAATAAAGATTAGTTATATGAAAAATTATAATTTTTTATATCCATTTTTGAATGAAAATTTTTATTTAATGGTTGAAGTATTTATATTGAACTTGTATATGATTTATTTTAATCTAATGGTTAAACAGCAAAAAAAAAAAAAAAAAAAGTAAATAAGCTTCTTATTGTTTTAAAATATCTGTTTTGATTTTATATATAATATGTATCAAGTGGATGGTGGGGGCGAATTCACATTTAAATTATAAATTGCAAATAGTGTTTATATTTGTTAAATTTTTTATGTTTGAAAAGAATTTTTTATAAGAAATTTATGTTTATTTAGATACAAAAAGGTAGAAAAAAGGAGCTAAAAATGTATATTCAATAAAAAAAATTATAACAAAATATTTTATTTATTTTTTGAATTTACATAGAATTTTTTCAATGTTTTTTTATGATAGTTATTGATGCAACCGTTATTTGAAAGATATTTTAACACAATTTTGCTTTTATCAAAAAGGATTTCAATTGTAAATTTAATAAGCGATCAATTTATGCTTTGGATAAAAAGGCATCATGGAGCATTATGTTTTTATTAATTTCTGACTAGTATCAAACTATTCAAAATTATTTTATTCAAGTATTTTTTATAAAGTAATAGTCAATAAAATCTGGACATTTCACTGCAGCACTATATTATAGATCATATGTTTATATACATATTTTTTTTTATATTTTGAAATAGATGGTATTGCACCCTGATTTGCCAAAAGATGTTCCTTATCAAAATCACTCTAAGTCTGGTAAAAGAGCTGTGACTCATTATAAAGTTATTGCTGAATCTGGTAATGCTGCTCTTGTGGAGGCAAAACCAGAAACAGGTTTGAGTTGCTTCATCATATCACAAACTTAAATTTGCATTGTTCAATAATTATTTAATTCATTCTTTCAAATTTCCAAAACATTTTTGATTAAATATTCATATTTTTTTTATCTGAAAGTAGTACAAATTTTCACCTTCTACCAAATGGCAAACAAACTTAATTTAATATGGTTTAAGAAAAATTACCTAAATATTAAAAAGTATTTGTATAAAATTCTGTATGATTAAACTTTTTGGCATAAACACTCATGTATACTAATCATCTCTTTCATCACTTTTTCAGTAAGGTGAGCAATGTAAATTGTGTTCTTTTTGAGATGAGGGAAGGTCAGTTTGAATGAGTTTCCCCGACACTAGACTAACATATAGAAATTTTGCATAAGCATAATGAAATTTTCACATCAATAGACTTCATGAAAATTGAAGATATTGCTGCCCATTCATCAATAATTAATAACAAATTTATTATTAGGTATCATTTTTTTTAGTTTAAAAAAATTGAACATAAACATAAACATTGAACATAGTTGAAGTTATTAGAACTAGTTTAAATTATATATTTTGCTATCTTAATATGAAAGAATATCCAATTTTTCTTGGTATAAAGAGTAGATGATATTGAGATTTTGCAATATGTTTGATTTATAAGATTTTGCAATACAATTCTAAAAATAATTTTTATTTAATGCTTATCAAATAAATTCTTGTATCTTTCTATAAAGATATTTAATTTTCACCCAGAACAAAAAAGAAGTTTATTGAATTGAATCTTAAAAATGTAATCAAATAATGTTCCTATTGATTTGTGATTATTTTATGATTAATACCTTATAAAATTATGTAATAACCTTTGCCAATAAGCAGAAGATGTAAAAGGGGGAAGGGTCTTTTTTATCCAAGGGATAAAAAAGTCTTGCCTTAAAAGAATTAAAATTCAGCCTGAGTCACCATTATTCAGCTTGTTTTGCAATCTTTTCAAATTGTACTTTATGACCTTTGTTACAAGCAATGCTTGAAGAAATTTGCATATGTATTCTTTTTTAAATAACCAAATAGCATTTTTTCAGTATATATATTAAGCTTATTTGACTGCTATTCAATTGAGCCTAGTTTCATACCTTTATAAATTGGTTATAATAAAGCTACACAAATACTATCTTTAAATGTATCACACAGTTTTAAATCACTGCCTAAGGCCAATAGTTGTGCTTTCAGCTCCCAAATAATGCAAGGATATTTGCTTTAACAAATTACATGTTGCAAGCATATGCATGAAATTCATAGTTTAAACAACCTACTAAAACTGTGTTCTGCACTATTAAAATTAAAGAAGCCACAGCCCTCCTCCCTCCCCTCAATACTTTTTAACATAAAATATTCCAATTGCAGAAGTAATTTAATCTTAGAACAAGTGACTTAATTAAGAATATTATTAACCAAATAAATGTTTTTATATTACTCTGAATTATCTACTCAGTTTTACAAAAAAAAGGTTAAATATTTTGTTGGTTTACTTATTTATTTTCATTACAGGAATCAAGCATCAAATCAGAGTGCACTTTGGGTTTGGGCTGTCTTGTCCTATTCTAGGAGATCACAAGTACTCTCATTTAGATAAATTAGCACCACAGGTAAATTCCCCACATATAAATTATGTTTTAAAATACTTCATAGTGATATTTATCAGTTGTATCCTATATACATAATTATATAAAGTTCAAGATAATTGTGTAAGATGCAAGAATATATAAATGCATCTATTGGATACTTATTTTAATCATGTCATAATCTGATAGGGAAAGAAATACATTTCTTTCAATATTCGTACTTTAGACAATTTCAATGGATTTGCCAATGTTTTCTCTAGACAACTTTCTGTCATGATTAAATGCAAAACTTTATAATTTCAATTATTTTAATCACTGGAGTGTAGTTAAATACACATTTAAAATGCGGGTATCAAGAATATTTTATTTAATCAGACAAATTTAAAAATTCCTCAGCTAAATTCATTATAATATAGTGTCTCAAACAGCATAAAATATAATTCATGTAATTGGGAGCATATACCTATCAATAATAACTTAGAAATTAATTATTAGGCAATTATTAGATTGGATATCCTTATACATTCAGCATTGTTACATAACCATAAAGCAAGAATGAATATATATATCTTTTTACTAGAAAATATTTTGAAATTTATAATAAACTGAAAAAAAAATTGATAAATCTCAATATATGAAGTAATTTTGTATTTTCCCGTGATTTATAACATTCAGAAATAGATGCATTTTTCATTAAAATTACTGAAAATTTGTTTTAAAATCTAAATGTTCTTTACATTACAGAAGCTTCAGTCTGACCTTCTACAGAAATTACATGTTCGGCAGAGTAAAGTACGCTATATTCCAATGCACATATATGCTAGAAGCATACTCATACCTCAGTACAGAGATGGAAGGAATCTTTTTGTAATGGCTCCAATGCCAATACATATGAGCAAGAATTTACAAAGGTTGAAATTTAAGAAAAAATAATGTTAAGAAAAATCAAAAACTATTTAAATACAAATTAATAAACATGCATTTATTTTACTAAATTGCCTCAATTACTTTTATTTATTGAATATATTTTTGCAATGAATTAAAAACAAAAATACAAGGCATTACATAATTTTTATTCATATAATATCAATGCCTATTTCTTGAAGTAGCAGAATTAATGTTTGCTAGAATAAATATTCACTGTAATATACTAAAAATTTTAACAAATAAATAAGCCAAAATATACATTGTAAAATGATATGATGCATAAAAATACTTGAATATATTAGCAGTGCAGAAATATAATACAGTGGTATTGCTTATTATGCATAGGAGCATAACATTTGCTTTGGCATGGAGAACTAAATACTCTTGTATAGCAACATAATGATGAAACATTTCATTAAATTTTAATTAAATGAAATAATACATATTAGTTCTGACTGATAATATTTTTTAAATTTCTCTTTAGAAAGAATACTGCTACATTTAATTTACAATTTATATATATATAATCTTTGCAGGTTAAAAATGTTAATATGAAATGAACAATTTTCTCACTTAAATTCAAAAATTATTTGTGTTTACAAATTTCTGTGACCACTGCTTATTTTTATTAAAACAAAAAGAAATTTAATTTTTAAAAAATATTAATATACAACTGATCTTTGTAGGGAAGATTTTACAGGCTCGTATATTAGTTTAAACATAAAGTAAATTTGCAAGTTAAAATATTAGATTCATGTAATAACTAGAAAAAGCTAAAGATATGAACAAAATGTAAACTCCTTTTCTTAACTGGAATAAATTTCTTTAAAATGATTAACACAAATGTTCTGTTATTTCCTCATAAGAAACGCTAAAATCAAAGAGATGTTTCATCTATTTGAAAGCTAATTTGTTTGTTTGTTTGAAGAAGAGGTAAATTTATTAAGCTTCTCAATATCAAAAATTTGTTTACACAGATAATGATGGAATTACATTTTGAAATACAGCAATCATTAGTATTAACATTCAATTGTGTAAATATAATGATACATATTTTCCCTCCTCCATTTGAAATAAAATTTGAAGTTTGCCAAGTTTTACATATATATCCTTTGAATTTACTGAAAGATTGCAGGAAAAATTATTATTATTCCAAAAGTTAAAATGTAAAAATCGATTTCTAAAATGAAACATGGGCATAAGTATTATTTTACTAATAATCAGTATGGTAAATGAAAAAAAAATTAAAATGAGAGAAAACCTTGCTAAAACTCTTGAAATCTTTGTAATAATTTTAGTAAGCTGATTTCATTTGTATTCAGTGTTTTGCAGAATGTAAATTTTTTTCCAACATTAACATCTGATAATTGGCATTTTATATATTCAAAAGAAAGTTAATTTTTTTAAATTGAAATGATGAATCAAACTCGTGCATCTAATAAATGAATTTGATATTTAAATCAGTAATTAAATTATAGTAGCAATTGTTTTAATAAATATCACTTGAACAGGCTGAAGTTCTTTATCCACATGCTCCTTTATGGAAGGAAATAATTACTTAAACTAAAATATGGCAGTTAAAAAGAACCTTAAAATTGTCAATGATGCTAGATGCTCTCATGCTACAAGTATAAATTATCTGTTTTGTAAAATAAATTTACTAAACAAATAAGAATAATTAGAACTTTGAAAGTACAAACAAAAAATATTTTGACTGTAAATGGATAAGCTGGCTTATTAGTTGAAAATTGTACATCTGCAAGTATGATTTCATATACTTACTAAATAAAATAAAAAGTTACAAAGCATATTATTTGCCAATCCTAAAAATATATAAATAGGTCATTCAAATTCTTAACGTAACATTTTTGAGATTCAATTGTTGAAAGAAATTATCAACTTCTGAGATAATTAATTTTATTTATCATAAAATATTATGTATTATGCAATATTAAATTTTTGTTTCAAACTAGTGAACAATTGTAACAAATATGTTTTTAAAATATATAAGTAATTTCTCATTATTTAACATTAAAGCAAATAAATCTAAAAATAAAACTGATTTCTAATGAAAATTTTCAAATATTTCTAACAGAAGAATACAATGAAAAATCACAGTAAAAAACTAACAGGAACAAAAATCACTGAAGTTAAAATACTCCATATATAAAAACTCAACAACTTTATTTACATAATTAAAAACATCTAGATAGATTCGCAGCTTAAAGATAATAAGAATTTTTCATAAAATTTTATATAGATTTTAAATTACAAATATCAAAATTTATAACGTTTTGCCCCTTTCCCTTTAAAAAAAAAAAAAGTGATTGCTTAATAAAAATGAAATTTACTAAGAATTTTTTTCCCTAGCAACTGCAAAAAGGAAATTTATAATTAACATATAAAATCAAGTAATTCAACATTCAAATGACATTTATTTGAATACATAAACTATATGAAAAAAAAAATACAATATTTTGCATGCAAAAAGCTTTCTAAATGTATAATATATATTCAAAAATATTAGTTTCATCATTAGAATAAATTTGTTTCTCTTCCTCCCTCCCCCCAAAGAATGTATCATTTCTGAAATGAATGTATGCATGCATGCACTTATTTGGCACATATATATTTACATATTTAAATTATAAAATGATAGTATATCTCATTTAAGCAGAACAAGCTTTGAATATTTAATGCCAACTTCCTTTATTTCTTGTTTTTATAACTGTCACTATTTTCTAGAAAAATTATTTATCTTGGCTAAAATATAAATTCACAGCCAGTTGCTTAAATATTGGGCATAATGCCATTTACTAACACATATTCATAATTTCAGTTTTTGAAAGCTGCACAACTAATAAAGTATTTAATAAGTAACAAAAAAATATTTCAAATAAAAATACAGGTGCATTAGCGGGGATTTTAGATTTTTAAGAATGGTACAATTTTCTTGATTGTCCTGTTTTATAAGCTAAAAGAAATATTTTAGAAAATAACAACCACTTTAAAACAATATACCTCATGCACATCTTTAACGGAGATAACATAAAAACACACTTAACAAGAGAAAGCGGCAAAGCCAAACACATCTTTATATATATATGTATATATATATATATATGTACAATACACTAATTTAAAATAATTCATAAATAAAAATCACTAGAATATTCAAAATATTGCATATTTAAAAACTAATGCAACATTAATTCAATTACAATTTATACAGAAGGAAAACAAAAAGCATTTGATCAGTTTCAATATATTTTGGCAGTTTTGATAGCTCTATAAATTCGGAACTGCAGATAATAACTTACTCCAAATACATAAACACAAACCATATATCAGACAAAGGAATATGTATTCTCAACAGCTCTGGGAGGTTGTTGAGGTGGGTGATGACCCGCATGAGCATGCACATTCTCAAGTGACTGACTCCTTACACGTACCGATCCTGGTACAGTTACAATATCTCTCAGTTCAGGTATACTTGGAACACGACCACTTCGACCACCTTCTCCACCTGATGGTGAAGCACGTGATCTTGCAGCAGCAGATTGAGTACTGTCTAGATTCACTACATATTCTGTCAAGGTCACATCAGATGCACCACCAGATTCAAGAGGTATGGGATGCTGAAGAAAATGTTCCAACATGTCGAATATTGTTTGGAACCATAGATGTTGTACACGACACTGGCCTTCAGGGTTGATTGTCATGCGTAGATGCTATTGAAAAATATTCAATTACAATTTCTAAAAATGCATATGTGTTATATTTATATAGCACATACAAATACAGCTAAAAAAGTTATATGCACAAGCTGAAAGAAAAAATAAAACTGCATAAATATTTAAAAGATTGAGTTTCAACAATTAAATTTTTGAATTATATTTATTATAATTATCATCTTCAAAATATTTGGAAATCTTAAATACACATGGGGGAGGTGAAAAACATAACATGAATAGGTATTTTTGTATCTTCATTTTCCATGAAGTTTTGGAAACACACAACAAAATTTAAAACACTCATTTTTCGATGAAAATATCACTTCATACTGACAATATCATTGACTGGTTTTTTCAATATCAATTTGACTAACATTATTCATGCTTAATAAAAAGGATTTTGAACCCAATTTTAGCTACAAACTCCTTCATAGCATATAAACCATGCTTAGGCATCTGAAAAAATCAAATCTTTTGGCTCAAAAACCCTATGAGATTGCAACCTTGTGCGTATAAGATCAACCATAACATGCACCACACCACTGAAAGAGAAGATCTGGGTATCTCCACTAACACTGCCAGTGTTTTAACATTTTTTTACATTTACTATTATATGATATATAAATAAGATTAATTTAGAAATTAAATATAAAAGATCAAGTTAGCTCCATGGACAATAACCTAGTAATAATGTTTTTGGGTCTTCAACTCAGAAATTTAAATCAGTAGAGGAACATTTTTCAGTTGTCGTTCTACAGTCTTTCATTTTTCCGAGAAAATAGTGTCTTGTATGTTAAGCAATACCTTCACTTAAACCACAAGAGCACATAGCTGTCTTCCATAAAATCTATTTTGGTATTTATTGAAAACACCATGGTCAATGCACACTAAGTCATTAAGTTTCTCTTGATACATTTTTGTCCATTTTCTGGAAAAATTCTTTTGTTCATCCATTTCATCTTATCTCTCATCTTTATTGCCACATTTGGATAATTTGCCTTTTCATTTCTTTTATTAGTAGATTATATCTATTATAATCTAGATCTACACAATCTTGTATAAGGAACAGTTATGCGAAGAAGTTTGCTTATTCATAAAATAACTAGTGAATCTTTATTCAGTGTAAGTATATATTTATCCACAATTACAATTTTTTCTTTTCATTATCAATTACAATTTTTTCCTCGTTAATAATCTAACTTTTCTCATCAATGTTGATCTGGTGTCTGACATATTAACTTTTCCCAAGCTTTTTCTTTGATGAATTCAAAAACATGATCTGCAGTTGTCATTTCTGTCATAAATATTGTTACATATTCTCAAGTTGAAAGATTTGTATTCATTATTAACTCTACTTCCCATTTTTGATCTATTCCATATAAATTACAATTTTCTTTTCCATATTAATCTCTGAAAAATTTTCAAGGAAATGTTTTTATTTCCCCATTAGGTAAAGGATATGTTTGAAATCTAGAATTTTCTTTGTTATGAGTCTATTTATATTATCTATTTTCTTGAATATTCTTAGCAGCTTCTTTTCCCCCATTTGAGATAAGTCTACTGACAGACATTCAACCAAAATTTTAAATATCCCTATAAGCCTTAGAGACTGCCAAGAAGGGAAATCATACAATTTGCTGCAATTTATTTTTGTTTTGCTCATGTTCACTTTCAACACTTTGAGTTATACAGGATCCCCCCCCCCTCTAATAATTGCTTAGTAAAACTTGATAAAAATGAAGACAAAAATAATATTATGAAAGATATTTTAGTTAATAATTCTGTCCTAAAATTATCTAGTAATAACATAATAGCAAATAAGGATATATTTACAGATTGAGATTTTGAGTTGAAAAACAAATTTTGAGATGATGCACATAATAATCAAAATTTATAATTATTACCACAGCTGAATTTCATTTTGTAACAACTATCTAAGGAATGAAAAAATTTCAATCATAAATGTAGTAAGAAAATTAACCTTTGCACGGCCTTGAAAATTAAAAGTTAACACATATTCTCCTTTTCTCGTTTCACTTTGGCGAACAAGGAAAACACCATGCCAGAGAGGACCATCCCTTAAAACTAACTGTGCAGCATCGCTTCTAGACAGCATACCATGGAACCAAGGATATTCTCTTAAAGTGCTGTATATATCTGGTCCAGAATCTGTAAAAGTTGGGGAGCAGGAGAAACAAGTCATTACAAAATCAAATAATTCTGAAATTGCATTTGGCTTTGCAATTCATAATTCAAGAAAGTTATTCACATGTTTTTAAAGAATATGTTAACATAAAGCATTTTTCTTTATGCTAAATTATGCTTTAATGATTGTTTTAAATTTTTAAATATTATCATTTCAACTAAAAATAATGATCAAAATATTTAATACTTTGATTTGCAAAATATTTTATGTTAAAAATATATTTCAACTTAATTTTTATGAATAATAATGGAATTAAATGAGCCAAATTTGAAACATGCAATAATCAAAACATTCATTGAATTGATCTAAAAATAAAATGCAAAACCACCTGAAAGACAAAGGTAAGGGTCAATAATAGAAAGATAAGAATATGAATGCAATTTAAATTGCCAGTTTTGAATCATCATTGATTTATACAAAAATTTCTTATATAGTTGTGTGTGTCTGGGGATGGGGGTACCAAAATGAAATTGGCATTTTTAATCAATCAATTAAACATGTTTTAAAAATAACTTCAAAATGCAATATCCTGATCTTAGCCAATCCAGAAAGTTAATATTCAGACAACAGGTAACATAAAAACCCAAAAAGAATCAACAACGATTTTAAAATTTGGATTTCAATAACAAAAAAAACTTTTATAAAGAAAATGTACTCATTTATGACTGACTATGAAGTATGATTAATTTCTAAATATTTGGAAAACATAAAAAAGGAGAGCTAATTCCTATCTTAATTAAAATTTAACATATTTGTTCATAATTTGTAGATATTTATTAATTTACCATTAATTTATAATATTTCAAATTAAGATTCTACATAGCCTCTTAAAAACAACTTGAAGTTTATTTGAATTAGGTACAACATGAAATAAATTTGCTTCAAAAATTATTTTTTACTTCAAAATCAGAAGATACTGTTTTTATTTGTGCCTTTACACTTTAATCTGAAAATTATGCAAAGTAATGAAATGCAAATCCAATGTCAAATCTTTCGTGTAGTCTCTAAGGAGGGGGGGGGGTCTCAAATATAAGAAGATATTTAAAAACATGGGAAAATTTAGTAACACTCTGATTATGTAAAATTTAAAACAATATTTGGAAACCTACAAGCAACACAATTTGGACAACCTGAATTCCCATTCATCAACTCTACTGGGATGTATTGCTTGATATATTTTTTTTAATACAATAAAATCTAGTATTGATTAATAATTTGCAAATTAAACAGTAATTCACATTTTTAAAAAACAAAAGAATACCTTGTTCATTAAGAACAGTAGATTCATTAACGGAAGCAGGTGGTACAGGCGTTGAACCAGATGCAGCTACACCACGTGGAGGCAAATCAGGTGGAGGATCGGGACTAGCATCGGATGTTCCTTCCTCATTCTCTGCAAAACAGCAATAAGATAATTAAGATATTTATTGAATTCATTTTGATAATTCAATGTACAGCTTTACATTAATTTTCAAATGAAGGGAAAAAATAAAGATTATGCATTTTTGCATAAATTAAAAGAATCCCAAAAATAAAAGGACTAGGAAAAAAAATTACAATCAGATTAAAGAAGAGCTCAAGAATTTCGATTTCCCTTCATCTAGGTTAATTTCATTGCAATTCAAAATAAAAATATTCATTTTGTTATAAAATAAGATAGATATTTGAAAGTGCAATGCCTTAAATTAGGCAACTTCCTCACATTTAAAATAAATTCTTAACTTTTTGCATTTCAAATATTTCCAATTAGTTTTCATATTAATTTTACAATAAGGTTATATAAAGAAATGAAAATAAAGGTGAGTAAAATTAGAAAATTGTTTTGCATCAGATAAAAATTCAAGTTCTTCAAACTTCTAATAGTTTACAATAATTTTGATTTCAAGATAACATTTAATTTTTCTTCTCAGTCTGATCTAAAGCTATAGCATTATTAAATGGATGGTGCAGCTTGATTCAAGAACATATAGATTACATAGGTTGCCAAGAATATTCTCCATGTTCCAAGAAATTCAAATAACTAATTTAAGCGACATGGAAATAACTTAAAACAACAAAATTGATTTAATGTATGCAGGTAGAAACATATCAAGTTTCATGAAACAAAAAAGTAAAATTTCAAACTGTATTATAATTTAACAAAAAGGAAATAACAAATAAATAATAAAGGAATTAATTTTAATAAAAATTAATAATAAATTTTAAAAAATCATACTAATGCAATTAAGGAAATATTCTCAGATTCAATGTAAATGTCATATGTAACTGAACTCTAACCAGAAAGAAAAAAAATTAGAATGCTTTTATAGAAAATTTTAAAATAGTAAACACAAAATAAAGTTTGATTTTGAAATTTTTCAAATTTTTATCTTAGAAAATCCACAATAATAAAACTATTAGGTTGTTCGGAAAGTAATTTCGTTTTTTCCTGACAAAGGATTTAATTGCATTTTTCGCACCCAATTTCATACTTAAACCGCAAAATCATTTTATGTTTTAAGAGCTGATATAGCAAGGCTTGAGTGTGAAAAAGTGCAGCTGATTCTTCGCAGTAGTTTTTGGATGGTGCCCTTTTAAATATGGAGAGCAATAAACAGCATTTTCGTCATTTTTTTCTTTTTTGCTATAAAAGGTAAAAATGCTGTTCAAGCCAGAAATAAATTAGCCAATATGTGTGGAGAAGATGTGTTAACAGTACATCAGTACCAGAACTGATTTGCAAAATTTTTCCTTCAAATGAGGAGGCCAAAAACCACCTCGATCAGTTTTTTTTTACAGCAAAGACCAAAACTTTTATGAGCGTGTAATCATGTTACTACCAAAAATATGGCAAAAGGTATTAGACCAGAATGGCAATTTTATAATTTAATAAATAATTTATTCATTAAACGAAAATTTCTTTTCATTTTGACAAAAAAATACGAAGTGACTTTCCGAACAACCCAATATATATATGAAAAAAAAAAGGTTAAAATTTCAAGATTTCACAAAAAATTTATAAAATGCTAGCAAAAATGTAAAAAAAAGTATATCAACAGATTAACACTATTATATATTACAGCAAAAAAAGATAAACAATTAAAAATAAAAGAAAAATGCATATTCTCTCTTCCCTTTCGATCCTTATTATTTTTCATCAAACATAAAAAAAAGCATTTGTAATCAGTATTGTTCATTACAAGGAACTCTAAAATATGCATGAGAAGGTTTCAAAAAAATAAGTATATAAATAACTCAAAAAAGACAACATAGTGCTCTCATCCAAATGATATGTTTTTTCAATGATAGAATTAAGTACAATTAGTTGCTTTTAATTAAATTTTGATTTAAAAAAATATTGTCAAACATTTACAAATCATTTACAAAACATTTAAACTTCAAAGATAATACAGGTCCAATACGAAAATAAATCACTTACTTTTAGATGCAGCTCTGTCTCTTAACCTACTTAAACTATCAGACTGAGCTGTTGGTAATCGTGGTCGACTATAAGGAATATAAAAAAAAAAACATTAAAAAAATTTAAAATTAGAAAATATATACATAGACCAAATGCATAAGTAAAAAACTTTGCTACTCACGAGCCATCTGTATTCAGATCTCCTAGATGCCTCATGCAGTATTTTATAGTTGTAAGCCAAGATTTCATGTCATTGGAATCGTGGGCTTCAATTACATATTCCATATGATTTTCAGTCTAAAATATAAATTTATATTTTTAAAAAATAAACACAATTTCCAAGGAAGTTAATTAAAATAATTATAAGTGATTAAAGTTGTTAGTTCTCATTCTAAAAGAAAATCAATTTAAACTTTTTACAGCAGTTTTCAAGCATATGTATTTTCAACAGCTTACAAAATATGTCAGTCTTCAAAGAATGCATGAAAAGTTTCTTTAAAGTAATAACAAATTTTGGCAATTAGAACAAAACTTGGGTAATAGATTGATTTGACACATTGGTATATTTAAAAAGAAAATATACCAAGAAAAGGTCAAGGAATAGCAAGTAATAATTTTAATAAACATGTGAAAATTAAAAATATAATCTATTAAATACTACTGCTATTAAAAATTTTAATATTTAAATGCCCTTGATATAGATTGAAAAAAAACACTATTTATTACAAGAAAAATATGAATACACAACAGCTGCTTAAAACCTATCCTAAAAAATAGAATATTTTTACCAGTCATTTGAGAGAAAGTCTATAAAGCCACATTTTACAATATATATCATATGATCGATAATAAACAGAGAAATTATGCAAAACATGTTTTTCTTTTTCAATTCAAAATGTAATAAAGTGCCAATCTTGTAAAAAAAAATACAACACATAATTTTTGAAATTTAAGTCTATTACATTTTCATAGGAATGTTAAAAAAATCCATTAAAATGCACTGAAATTGACCAAGTTGCCAACACTTTTGCATATATTTCTATAAATGGAAACAATTGCTTGAAATTATTACTTTTGAATTAAATAAAATTCCACTAAAACTTTCAACAGATTTAATTTAAAGAAGTGGAAAAATGCCAACTATATTAAAAATGCTAATATTCTTAATTGACAGAGCCCTTGTATAATTATATTAAAAATAAAATTTAGCAAATAATATGAGAATAACTAAATCAAATTTATTTGAAAATTTTAACTGAAAAGAAAAATTGGTAATAAAAATTTGCAAATGCTTCTCAAGCATGCAAATTTCATATACCTTGACAATAATCTCATATTTACACAGAAAGAAAAAGAAAAAAACATTTAGTATTCATGCAATGAATCAAATATAAGATCCAAGAAAATTACAACAATACATTTATTGGGTTCCTTTCTCATATATGTTATCTCAATCTCTTCAAATTTTTACTATCTTAAGAAAGCAAACAGTTTGTCTTGAATTATAAGTAGTTAGTTGGTTGAAAAAAAAAAAACAATTCATAATATTTTACACTGACTTTTTATAAGTCATAGTTCATTTGTAACTGACAAACAACAAACAAAAAAAACTTTATATTCATTATTATTAAGCAGAGAATGTTTATAGCAGAAAAGCAATATATAATAAGTACAAGCAAAAATACGAATATTGTAGAATGTTACGCTATAAGTATGTTTAATGCAATAAATGTTTAGTTTTGCTCTTTTTTTAAGATGAAATGCTTTATGAATTTAATTAATTAGCTAAGTGCATGAGAAGCTAACTTAAGGTATTGAAAATTGAATCTTTACACTGAAAATTTTACAATTTTTCATGAACTTTAAGAAGCAAGATTGGTATTTTGATAACTTGCATATGCTTAGATCTTGCACAGAAATATTACATTTAATACCAACATTTATTCACCTAATCTCAAAATTAATGAAATCTATAGCTGTATCAAATACTGAAATTCATTATAATTTCATTTTTTACCAACATTATCTCCCCTCCCAAGCTAAATCTATTCTCTTTCACCCTTCTTACTTATTTTATTGGAATTATTTATTACTCTAGCAGACCTTTATATATGTTATAAAAGAATAAATAATTTTCCAATTTTTTAAGAAAGTTACCTTTAAAACAAATGTATTTTCATGATCGGGCATCTCCAAAGCAGTAGTTTCTCGAGCTTCTGTAATAAGGAAACAAAAAAGGCCACTTCGAGGTTTTACTGACTGAAAATAAAAATACAGCTATTAATAAAATTAATATAATATGCAAAATGCAGGCTAAAACTCAACATGAAATATTCAAAATACTGCATCTTGATTATATGACAGAACTGATACTGATTATTTTGATTATTTAATTAATATTATAATTAAAAATGATTCAAATTAATGAAAATCCATTAATATTGCCAATCTTTCAATGTCAAATGAAACTAGCAGTACTATGTAATAAGAAAACTCCAAGAGGGAAAATCATATACATGGGTTTCTTCATTCAAAACTTGAATCAGGTTTTGATATGCAGTCAGATTATTTAAAATATCAATAACATCAACTCAAATTTAAAGCAATTGAAAAAAATCAAATGTTTTTAAGTGTCTATATTTATCAGTTTAATAATATATCATAAAAAAAGTCTTCATTATTATCAGCCTCCTGCTTTTAAAAACAACTCTTTAGATGGATTGCAAATACAATGTACTATGCTATTGTACTATGATGCCATTAGAATTACACGTTCTTCAATACTAGTCCATACTATCAATCACCATATTGTTATTTCATATTCTATTAAATGCTTGATACATAACCTTTTTAATAACAAAGAACAATAAGTAACCTCTCTTGCAAGTGGTCTAAAAATTAAACAGGGAGGGAGAAAACCTTTTCTATATTTAAAAATATCTTAGTAAAAAAATTGCATTTGGCTAGGTCATAAACTAAAGATACAAAATATAACCTGACACAATCAATTGCCTAACTAAGAATACAGAATAATCTTATATTAAGACAAATATATAACTTGTATACACAAATTATGATTATCAGTGCAGAAGAGAAAGCATTTATAGCTATTTCTCTTACCACATTAAAAAAATTTCTCAATATTCATGCAATAAATTCAATTTTAAAATCAACTCAAAACTTTCATTAATACAATTAAAAACATGAATAGTCTTTGTATTGCTTTGAAAAGAGCATTAAAATATGGTTACAGACTGATTAACTAGCCATCTTATGTTTTAAATACAAAAGTTTTAGTCAAAAATATGATTTATGGGAACTACTTTGATATACACCCCCAAATCGGAAATTTGGCGACTTTTTTTCTCGCCAAGCAAAGTATTTGTTTTGGGCGCCTCTTTTTTTCTCGCCAAAATAATAGAAATACATAAAAAATAAATAAATAATACAATGAATACATAAAAAATACAAATAAATATCACTGAATAACAGATTATACACAGTTTAGAAAACCGGAAAACTGAAAAAACCTAAATTAGCAATACCAAAATAAGAAACAGCAACCCTAATAGCCCGTAGGGAGTGCCAGATTTGGCGCATAAATTTTGGGGGTGTATATCAAAGTTGTACCGATTTATGTACTTTGGAATTGAGGACCATGTATAATATCTCATTGGACTCATGAACAATAGCCATTACTAATGTTTGATAATGTCAAATACAGTAGATTTTACCATAATTAAACTATAAAATTCAATCCAGATCACAAGTGTATTAAAGAGAAAAATTTTGCATCAAATAACGAAGTAGCTCAAGATAACATTCAAATGAACATCTGTTAAATCCTTTCTCAATAGAATTTTTTTTTCTACAATATTATTTTAGATGATTAAGCACAATTCTTTATTCATGCTAAACTTTGTAGAAAAATCAGGAAAACCTTCAATTTAGAGAATGCTCACATTTTACAAAAATTTTCAATAAGATTATTCAACAAATCAGATACAAATGACAATGCGCTCAAGAAAATTGAAATCTATGATAATCTTATAATAAAAAAAATCATGAAGACTAATACACAATTAATTCCCCCTAGACCCAATGCCTTATCATACAAATACAATTCTAAAAACGGGCAAGACCTGAAGGTATTAAAAATGCAATGTTAAAATGGACAAAATGCGTTACAATTGCCTTCTATTAAAATAATAATTGCTATTAAAATATTGCTAAAATTTAGCAATAAAATGTTTACAATAAAGAATTTCCAAATAATAATTCTAAATAATAATCTGCAGTGACATTTTCTTTCCAATAATCATAACATATAAAAGTGAAGAATCTTCAACCCATGAAACTAATGTCAACCATAAAGGAGAAAACTGTGATAATTAAGTTAATTACCATTAAACGCTTTTTTAAAATTTCAAATTGGGGGAAAAAACTTCTTTATGTAAAAATATTTTTAAAAGCCATGATGGAAAAATAACAAAATTTTCCTTCATTTTTTATTAATTTTTTTTAATATAAAGTACACATATCCTCTAAAGTTTATGTTGAATTTGGTAGCTCTAAATTAAACAGTCTGGCCTATAGAATGCCAAAAGATAAATGCATATTTACCTTTATTATTAAAGAAATCTATCATATAGCTTTACAAAAGAAACAAACCTATTTCTATCTACTGCTCTCACTCTTACTTAACTGACGATTCAATGCAATGCTAAATATCCATTGATCAGCTATTTAAAAAACAAGTTTTTAAACAACATAAAATAAATGTGGAAAAGCAAAATTTATTTTCCAAGACCTATTATAACATCCTTTATTAGTGAAGCACACACCACAGAACAAACCTCTTACTATTTATCTTTCTGTATTAGTTTTTTTCATTGACACATGAAGAATATAGCTTGTATCATCTATTAACGTCTTGTATGACAAGTTGTATACATAAAAAAAATGTAAAACTATATTATTGAAAATCACTACTAGGATTATTGTTTTACAATTGAATGCGTTTTAATTTGCAACATTGCCATGGAACCCTTAATGATAGAAAAACTAAGAAATCCTTTCAAATCCGATTTTTTTCAAATAACATATCCAAGATTTTCAATAATATCCTATGTATTAATATATATTTTATATTTAATATGCATACAGAGATAAGCATGAAGAATATCAAAATATGAATAGAGCAATGGTAGATACAGACTAACAGCATGTAGTCTTTCAAGCTCAAAAATATCAGTTTTGATATGGAAATTATCCTGTGTGAAACTATCCTATCCATCTCAAAGGGGAAAAGGGGTCAAGATTAAACTATACCATTATAAACTGTATCATCTTATTTTAAATAGAAAATTTGAATAATATTTTGAGATTTTAGTTAATTTCAAGGAAATATTAGTGCAAATCATTAATTTAAGCTTCTACGATTACCAACCATCCATGAATATTAAATGTATCCATGCATTGACTATATAATACTCTATATAAAATATGCATATAATATTAAAATACTTTAAAACTTTGTTAATATATAATGCTTTTATAGGTACATGTCTTCACTCGGCTCTATAAAACTATACCAAACGTTCCCAATGGTGACTTAAAATGAGATTCCCAAAATCAATTTTTTTAAATAAAATTAGATATGTAAAGTTGTAAAAAAATGTGTTATAAAAATAAACAACAACTTAACTTATTATGTTACCAACAGTAAATTCACTTCGTTCTATTATTTGAAGGTGCATTTTCAGTTTGGCAAGTTTTTTCTACCTTCTTATTTTGCTGAATTTGATTTTATACTCTTGTGATTGTCAAGTTTACTGTGATTTTTTTTATTGGATTTCAATTTGACTTATTTTATAAAGTCTATATTACAATATATGATATGCAAGATTTTGATTTTGTTGTAGCCTTTGTACTTTCTTATATCGACGAATTTGATTTTATGGTTTTATGTTTTTTCAGGTTTGCAGTGATTTTGACTTACCATTGTTAAAAATTTGATGTTTTTTCTTTTGTGATACTAATTTTATCTCCAAAACCTCAATATTCAGGGATTTTTGGGTCACGAGGGGTCAATTTCTTGACGAAAATCAGACCCTTCACAGAAAAAATCCCTGCTTTGAATCCCTGTCTGAGGGTGACCCTTGAGAAAGTCCTCAGATCAGATTATTTGTTAATTTGATTTCTAGGCTGTATTTGTTTCAATTGTACTAACATTTATTCCATAATTGTTCAGTTCATTTGTGTT
This sequence comes from Argiope trifasciata, assembly GCA_026543055.1. Classification (NCBI taxonomy): domain Eukaryota; kingdom Metazoa; phylum Arthropoda; class Arachnida; order Araneae; family Araneidae; genus Argiope; species Argiope trifasciata. Next base: position 1,929 of record JAPMOQ010053062.1, on the reverse strand, counting down.
TTAGTAGTAGCAGCATTAGTGCTCACTAAATACAATGTATATTTATTCTAAATATTCAACAAATTTCCATAGATGAATTTCTTTGTTTCTGGATTATAAAAATAAAATCATTCATTTTATTCTTTTAATTAAGCATTTGTTTGTTTTAAGTCAAGCATTTATACTCCAACCAATAATTCAAATACAATCAACCTTATGGCAACATTTCTTTTCAATTACAAAACATTAAGGGCTTGCTGGTACCCACATGGCCCTCCCCTGTAACAACACAAATTTCTATTCACATTGAATTAATACAATATAAGATATAAATACTGACATTCGATCAGCATTTCCTTTAACAAAAATTGAAACAGTATTCAAATATTGTAATAAAATTTAAATACATAATAATTCAACAAATACACTGCTTTAGTATGCAATGAAAATACGATTTATGAATAACATTCCCAATGTAGTATTTATAATACAAGATGGAAATAAGCATATTAATAATATAACATTAAAAAAAATAAAGCCTTGAATAATAAAACACATTTATGTCACAAACTTACCTTTGGTGGTGAATAGAATTCTAACATGTAACCTCCTGTAGTTTTAACTAATACAAGTCTACATTTTTCCCATTTTTGTCGACCATCTAGATAATCACCTGTCAAATAGCTAACCATTCCCTCCCTTATACATTCGACAATAATCTTTGTTAACTTCGTTTTCTCGTGTTTGTCACCACGGGCACGCCTGTCATGGTAAGACAGTTCTACTTCGTCCGAATGTTGTTTATGAAATAGACCTTTACCGCGTTTCAAACCTTTAAATGACAAACGTCTAAAGAAAGCTCTGGGATGAGACTTGGGAGATTCGCCTTCAGGGTCCGACAGATCACTATAATCTTCATGATTTGTCGCCGTCGCTGAATTACGAATATTTTCTTGGGAAGTTTCTTGATTTTTGGGTCTAGTTCTGTTTACATCGGAACCACCACCACTAGCGATGTCTTGAGCACTGTGACCATTGGAGGAGATGGAGCTTTCTCCCACCTTTTTTTTCACTTCTAATTCAAAGTACTCTAAGAAAAAGTCAATAAACTTTTTACTAATTTCTTGATTACTCACTACTTTACCTAAATTAGGATGGTCATTGATAAACAAACGGTAACTTTGAGCGAAATCCACAGCAGCGACACGGGCATTTTTCTCACAAAATTCTGGCCACAAGGATTTTTCGTCGGTTTCTCCATTCGTTGTAGCGACGGCTGCCATTGTTACACTAAGTGGACGATTGTATTGACGTATTTATTCATATAATTAACCCATCAAACACTCTACAACTAAGTTGCGATAGATACATTTAAATGCCATCACACCGTGACACATTGAGCAGCCATAGTTACATTAAGCACTGCGACTGCGCACAATCATCAACGTAAGTGGGGGTGCGTGCTCGCTGCGTATTTCGATGAAATAAACAAAAGAAAGAACAACAGTTTTATTTATCTTCTATTTTAGGATACAAGATTTCAGCCGTGCGTTTTCAAAAAGTACCTTAAAAGAATGAGAAAATATTGACGGATTTTTAAATAATACTTAGATTATGATTTTTTATAAGCAAATGAAATAATGAATAAAGCAAATGAAAAAAATAACTGCTTTTATAATTTGTTAATTTCTTTAATTTCAATTTATTTAATTATAGAAATGTTTCTCCGTTCTAATTTGAAGAATAAAACTGAAAAATTATAAATTTCAATAGCTAAAAAAAAATTCTCAAGTAATCTCAAAGCTTTTATTCGACATGAATCCTAAATAATAAAATACATTTTTTTGGTTTAAAAAAAAACCAAGAATAGAATCTGGAGTGAATAATATCAATATAATTTATGTGAATTGATTTCAAACGCCCACTACTTCCTTCATCTTTACATCACAT
>JAPMOQ010053061.1:12441-39747 GCA_026543055.1 Argiope trifasciata | reverse complement strand
AGAAAATGGTTTACTTCAATAAACAAATTAAGTATAAAGTTATGAAAAAACCGAATTAAAATAGTAAGCTGAAATAGATAAATTAATTCAATCACACATTACTTAAATTAGTTAATTAAGTTTTAATTAAAATTAATAAATTTAATATTCAATATTAATTAATAATTGTTGATTAATAATATGATTGAAATAACATATATTTGGAACAGATATTTAAAAATAACAATAGCAAAATTATTTGTTATTGAAAAAACCGTGGATTATGCATCTCTACTTATCACACGGTGAAATGTCGCCAGCCCTTTTCCGTTTCTACCCTCAAAAACCGGTCAAGCAAGTTTCATAATCGACAACTTATTCGAACAAGTTCGAAAATGTTATCGAAAATATTGTCCGCGAACGAATTTCAACAAATCATGTGAAACTTTTAAGTGATGTCACACAAGTGACGTCACTTTCCTTGTCGTTTGCTGAGGGAAAGCGCCGAAAATATTTTGCATTGTGATAAGGCCTTTAGATGGCTGGGCGAAAGCAACTATCTTTTCGAGATAAACTGAAAGTTATCAATGATATTGATGAGGGAATGAAGCAGATTGATGCGGCTAAGAAACATGGATTATCGCAATCTACAGTTGCAACCTTCCTAAAGAAGAGAAAGCAAATCGAAGATGCTGTAACTTCAAATGAAATTAACCCAGAGCGAAAACGACTGAAGGTTGCGACAAATGAAAACATTGATGCTGCTGTTTTAAAATGGTTTCAAGAGATGAGAGCAACAAATGTCCCAATAAATGGACCTTTATTATGTGCAAAAGCATGGAAATTTGCAGCAATGCTAGGGAACGAAACTTTCAAAGCTAGCAATGGTTGGTTAATGTGTTTTCGAGATCGTCATGGAATAACTTTCCAAGAAGTTCACGGAGAGAAAAAGTCAGCCCCGATAAACGATGCAAATGAATGGCGGCAAAACAAGATGAAAGAAATCTTAGAAAAGTATGCTCCAGAAGACATTTATAATGCAGATGAAGCTGGGCTGTTTTTCCAACTCCTACCCGATCGAACATTGGCATTCAAGGGTGAAAAGTGTTATGTAGGGAAGAAATCAAAGCAGAGACTAACTGTTCTTCTGTGTACAAATAGCACAGGAACGCATAGAATACAACCTCTCGTCATTGGTAAATCATTGAAGCCAAGGTGCTTTAAGAACGTGAAAAGTCTTCCCGTGGAGTATAAAGCAAATAAGAAGGCTTGGATGACGTCTAAACTTTTTCCGAATGGTTACAGAAGTTAGACAATGAAATGAAGAAAAAGAAAAAAATCGTTTTGTTGATAGATAACTGCGGTGCTCACACGTCATTTCCAAAGCTACAAAATATCGAAATAGCTTTTTTCCCTGCCAATTGCACTTCAATTTTACAGCCACTTGATATGGGCATAATTAAGTGCTTCAAAGGATATTACAGAAAACGGTTGGTGGACTCCATACTTGTAAACTTTGAAAATAAAGTAGAAGACCCTTTCAAAGCTGTAAATGTCAAGGAAGCGTGTCACAATATTGCTGGAAGTTGGTGGGAAGTAACAGAAAAAACCATTCGGAATTGCTGGAAAAAGGCCGGTCTTTGTGTTATGGAAGATAAGAAATCTGATAATGATGAAAATTCCATAGACAATGATCTCTCAGATGATCAAGAATGTGTTTTGCACATCAAAAAATCCGTATCCCAACTTGAGGAAACAAGCGGTAAAAAGTTTGGAATTAGTATAGAAGACTATTTAACAGCAGATGATCTTATGGTTTTCGCAGCAGTTACTGATGAAAATATTCTCTCTGAAATTACTGATGAGATAGGAAACAATGATGAAGATGATATTGATGATGATGATAATACAGGTCCATCGCAGTCCTTATTGTCATCCCAGGAAGCTCTTCAATCCGTGAATTCTCTACGGACATATTTTTCAAGCCTTCCGTCGACAAATGAAGAATATTTTCGTGCGCTAGACTCAATGCATACAGTATTGGTGAACTTAACAGTTAAAAAAATTAATAAACAAACAAAAATATTGGATTATTTTCAATAAAAAGTGTTTTCAGGTATGTGAATATTTCTGTGCTTATTTTCTGAATTTATCTTATTTATTTATTTATTTTAGTATTTAAACCACTATTATTAGTATTTTACAAATTAATTTCTTCTAAATATAGACTTAAAATAATAATAATAAAAAAAACTCTTATTAAATGCTCAAAATATGTGGGCCCTCGATATAACAATATGCCTCTCTACAACAATATATTTATTTGGTCCCTAAAATATTGTTGTAACGAAGTTTCACTGTATTACTATTTTGTCACCTAGGAACGTATCCCTTATGATCCCATATAAATGACCATTCCGTATTCACGGTTGCTGTATTCGTGGCATATTTATGGAACATATGCCCTGCAAATAAAGAGCCTTTACTATATTCTTATGTGCAATGAATGAGTGTCATTGAAAACTTTGTCTGAATCATACTTTCAAAATTAGTTTTATATTAAGGTATTTTTAAACCTCTGTATCTGATATTTTTATTATTTCAATGCATTTGTTTGCATTTTCTCCTAAATTACTAATTTTTTTCAATATAGGCCCTTCGAGAAGCTGGCATTCCGAAATCTCCTGTACCAGCTTATGCTCTTTTTGTACAATCTCAGGCCAAGGAAAAAGATATAAAAGATGCAGCTGTAAATGTGGCTTTTTTTTAAATATTACTTTTATTTATAAAATTTGTTTATAAAAATTATTATAATTTAAAAAAAGCCCTTTTTCGAATTTTTAATTAGAATTTGAATTAATTAAAATTTAAGCGAAATTTCGACGTTTTTCCGCTATAACTTCCGAAAATATTATTGCACAAACATGTTTTTTTATATCAGTTTAAAGATTTAAAAAAAATTAGCTTTCTAACGGTATCAGTGTTTTAATGTATAACTTAAGCTTCTATTTTTAACGAATTTTTAAAGAAATATTTTAACCATGTTTTTAGCACGTGACTGGATAAAATAAAAGAATGCCGGAAGTTCGAATTAAAAAAAAACTATCATCGCAAAATAAATCTAAAGAAATACAACTTTTAGCGCGTGACTAGATAAAATAAAAGAAATATAAAATGTGATATTTTCTAAAGAAATAAATGCAAAGCAAAGAATTCTATAATCGTTTTCAATATCTAAATAGTTAATTCAACAAATCTTTATTTTCGGTAAACCTGATTGAATTTAGACAGGATAGGCATTGAATCCCGACTTAATTGCATATTTCCATTATCGTTTGCAATATCTGTATCTTTAATTCAATTTTTTTCATTATAAATTGTGATAGTTTCTAAAAAATAAATGCAAAGCTAAGGTTTCTATAAAATCTGCCAGAGCACATCAAAGGGAAAAAATTAAGTTTTATCACCGTCTTGCCATCATTTTGACGGAAGTTCAAATTAAAAAAAAAAAAACTATCATCGCAAAATAAATCTGAAGAAATTTCAGCACCTGACTGGATAAAATAAATATAAAATGTGATATTTTCTTTTAAAAATGCAGGGCAAAGGATTGATTCTATGATCGTTTGCAATATTTAAATCATTAATAGAATAAATTATCTTTATACAGGATTGAATTTATACAGGATATGCATTCAAATTCCTTTCCAATGGCCAATTTGTAAAATATTATTAATAGGCATATATATTGTTTAATACTATTAATTTGATCTGAATGAAGTAAATAATTATATTTTATGTAGCTTGAGTCAAACAATGCATTTATGAATAATGAGTTTTAGATTTCTTCATACTTTGCTCTGTGAGCCATATTTTACAAAATATTTTTATTAATATTTTAAATAAAAGTTGCTGCATCAATCAGTCTTGTAAATCAGAGATGTCCAAACTACGGCCCGCAGGCCAAACCCGGCCCGCCAAGTGATTTTATCCGGCCCGCGGAGGGTTTTAAAACAAAATGATGTTTTCGCCCAAACCTTTTCATTTTCATAAAGGTATAACGAAAAACTACGTAGCCAACAAAACGGAGTTGTTGTACTTGACCAAACACAAATGTCTATCGTGCTGTTAAGTTATAAGACTAAATAAAAAAATATATTTCGGTAACTCAAACATAAAAGAAATTTTATACGCATGTGAATTTTGACGATAAGCAGTCTTATTGACTGAATGTAATTTTACGCATTTTCCGTGCTGCGACGAATTTAATAAAAGAACTGAAGAACAATTTCCAATTGCATTTGCAGTAAAGATAATCGCCGATTTAAAAGAAAAATTTCAAAAGCGATTTTCTGATTTGGACATGAATTCAAAAGAAATTCGGCTGTTCCAAAATCCATTTGATTGCAACGTTGCTAAAATTTCAAGCCAGCTTCAAATAGAAATTATTGATCTTCAAGCAAACGAACAAGTCAAGGACAAATACAAGGAAGGAAACTTAATAGATTTTTATAAATATTTGGATGCAAAAGAGTTTCCAAATTTAAAGATATTTGCTTGTAAATTCATTTCAATGTTTGGGACTACTTACGTGTGCGAACAAACTTTTTCTCGAATGAAGTATCTCAAATCAAAATATAGAGCAAATTTATCTGATGATCATTTGCAGTCATTGCTTATGATTGGTGTAACAAATTTTGATCCCAACTATAAAGACATTCTTCAACAAAAGAAACAGTTTCATCATTCGCATTAAAAGTTGCTTGAAAATATTTCAATTTATATAAAATAATTATATAATTATACTTTGTTTGTTTAGTATTTTGTATTTTCAAGTTACAATAAAATAGTATTAATTAATATTATTTAATGCTACTTTACTCATAATGATATTTTTCAATTTGTATATACATGTGGCCCGTATAACATGGATCTAATTTCGATCCGGCCCGTGCCGCGAAAAGTTTGGACACCTCTGTTGTAAATCAATAATTAAAATTAAAGATTTATAAAATTAAAGAATATTATTAGGAAAACGCGTTCTTTTAGAACTTTCAGTCCATCAGCTTAAAGAAAATATTCATTTCAGGCTAATCAATGCCCGGAATTTCTTCAAGGCTAATGAATATGCGATTTAATTGAAAATTTTCGAACCCATTAATCATGGTGAACCAGCTGGTCGCCAAAGGCGGCTAGTAGTAAAATATTACCAAGAAATCGTAAACATGTTGAAAGAACTAATACATGATTTCGGTAAATGCTGTGGAATCTTTGACACATCATCAGAATGGATTTCATAATATGTTAGAAGATAATTTATAAGAGTGTCTGGCGCAAAAGGTAAAACTATTAAAAAAATCCAAAATCATTTGAGGTTTTTGAAGAGGTATTTAATATGAACTTACGAATAACTGTTATATGCATGTTAATAAAATAATTTTAATTTACAATATGTAAAAATTAGGAAATAAACTTTCTTAAATAAAAAATAAATGGCAATTTCGCGCACATTGTTTCCTTATGAAATCTTACTGGAAAGGGTTAATCTATGAAAAACTTTTTAAAATATTAAGATTAGTTATTAATGTGAAATGAATTAATAAGCCTTTTGCTTCGCAGGAGTTCATCAAGGAAGCTGCCGAAAAATGGAAGACTTTGTCCGAAGCAGAAAAAAAGGTGAATGATTTTCAGCAATATTTCTGGCATTATATAACGATCATTTTTTTAAACATTTGCTTTTGCAGACAATTATTTTATTTGCAATATATTTCTTTTTTTTTTTAAATTTTTGCATTCATTATCATTCTTAATTCTATTTTTTATTCTACTTTGTTTAGACAAAATATTTTGTTTCTGAATGCAGACTATTTATCCTATTCAATTGCTAAATTATAACAAAGAGAAATACAATTCCTGTATATTTTCTGTTGCTTACAATGAAAATGAATGACAAAATTAATATTAGGTTGGGGAATAGCATTTTTATCAGTCTTTTATTTAAATAAACTCATTAACAATAACAATCAATGAATCGATTATGTATTCGCCGCTGCTGTTTACGACCGCCTCTCGACCGATTGGTCGACGCCGTTCTGCCGACAATCGCTCTGTCTGGTATCGAAAAAGCTGTTGACCCAATTTTTAAGGTCCTCTTCATTGTCGAAGGTAACACCCCTCATTTGGCGCAACAAGGAGCGGTAAAAATGGTCATCCGACGGTGCAAGATCTGGAGAATACGGTGGATGCTGACGGACTTCCCATTCGAGCTCTTATAGTGCGGCTTTGACGACTTGTGTAACATGGGGCCTGGAGTTGTTGTGAGGGAGTATGGTTTGGCTTTGCCGATGGGGTCTTGTCAGTCGCCTAGCCTCTTTCATGCTGTGTGCTATGTAGAGCCCCTTGGGAACCGTGATATTCCTTTCGAGCATTCCTCAGTACACCATGCCCTCCCAGTCACCCCCCCCCCCAACACAAATGAAGGCCTCATTTGGATGGAGGTCAGGCTTGATCGTTTCCGTGCTGCAGACATGCAGACCTATGACACTTTCTCCACATCCGTTGCAAATGCCCCTTGCTGCTTCAGCAACTTTTTGGCCTGGATGAAAAGCGAAGAAGAGCAGGTGTCGATTTTTACCTCCCGGATATTCCATCTCTAAGCCTTAGAAGGTAATTAAAAAATAAATAACTCAAAAAGACGATGAGCACCGTTTGGTAGAGCAAAAAGAGCTCTATCGAATGAATATTGTAAACAACTGCAGTAAAAGTTATCTTTGCGGGCGCCTTTTCAATTATAGTTCACTCAAATGATCAAAAGATTCCCAGATGCGTGATATATTTTCGATTGCAATTAAAAATCTCGATTCCATATCACGGCTTTTTATTCACAACGGAAAAAACATATTCAAAAAAACTACACAGTTGCCACAGAGGACAAGCTAAATCAAACAAAACAAATAATTCCTATGTTATAGGTGGACGGTTTAAATTCAGACACTGAAAATAATCTTGCACAGTCATAAATTGAACACATACGTAAAATAATAATTAAATAGAGTCCAATATTTACAATATGTTACAAATATCAAACACTTTGTCAAACAGCAAAAAAAAAAACCGTTGCAACACAAAGAAAATATGAAAACGCTACGAACCTATTCCCCAATCTAATCATTAGTTTTACTTTTGCTGTGAAAAACTTCAATGCATTATTTGTTTCTGTTCGTTTAGAAATTCGAAGAACAAGCGCAGAGAGAAAAAATTCGCTTCAGCCACGAAATGGAGAAGTGGAAGAAGAAGCTGGTGGTCGAAGGCAGGAGCGAACTCCTCCACAAATACGACGAGCTGAAAGGGAGGAGCCGAGCGCTGGACATCGAAGAGGTTTCCAAGCGCGTCAGGGCGAAGAAGGAAGTCGCGAAGTAAATGAAACGGGCTGCTTTTCCCGTTTGAAGAATGAAAAATAATGCTCTTTATTCATTGCGCAGGATGGCATCGCAAGAGGACACTTTCGAATCGCCGAATAGGATGACTCGAATGAAGAAAGTCTTATTTGGGCATGGGATGAATCTTTTTTTATCTGTAACCCTGACCCATGAAAGACTTTGCTGAACTAAAGGGCATATGTTATTTTGTAGTTAAAACAATGCTTTTTTGTCTGAAATATGGTAAAATTCGTACAGTAAAGTTTTTTTTTTTTTACTCTGCATTTTCGTATGATCTGATTTTTCAACACTCGCCATTTTCCGATAAAACAGCATATACTTGCTTTTCTCATGTCATCCTTTTGTGTTTGTGTACTTGCATAATAAATTATATGATTTTGTTACTTCTTCTGTCATGAATTTTTAATAAACCTGTTGAATGCTACATTACATTTCTCGTCGAACCTGCATCTTCCACTTTTAGAATGCTTGCAATAATCCCAAGCACAAGTTGAAAAGAAGAAAAAAATTTGGCTATTAGATATTCGAACAGTATTTTAAAAAGGTACTTCATGTGAAGTGAACATTTGAAAATATATTTATTTTCACCAGATAGTGTATTCATTGTATGTGCTAAGCAGTATAAGCAGAAACGATTACAATAATTTTCAGACGGCACATCAAGTTATGACTCGAAAAAGTGGCCCTTTAAAAAGTACTATGTAGTTGAAAAAAATTTTCCGTTTTTAAAAATTCAAAATAGTATTTGGAGGATATCTGTATGAAATGTGAAATTGAGATAAAACAGTTTATTTCGTGTGTCTTTAAAGTGATTTGAAGAAATCCATTGTTTATGGTGTAAGAGAGCATGAAGGAAGCCGTTTGAATTGGTGCAGAATACCAAAATCTGCGGCTGAACAGCAAATCCTTTTTTTTTTTTCAGCTGCAGAGAATACAATAACATATATTTCTTCAAGCTAAATGCCATAGTTACAATATTTTCTACAATATATTGCTCCACATTCATCTTTTTTTTTTTTTTTCACCTTGAGTACTGATTTACAGCAAACACTTTCACCGTTGTGCCCAGTCAATGAAACAGAGGACGCGGTGGCCTGGTGGTACGGTCTCTGCTTCGGAACCGAAAGATTGCAAGTTCGAGGACCGATTCCACCGAAGAACCGCCGTGTAAGCGGGCCTGGTGCCCGTCCTCCCTCTGGTGTGGAGAAGGGAGTGCCCGCTCAGGTGTCGTCCTCGGTTCAAAAGGACTAGGTCCGCCCCCAAATAGCCCTTGCGTTGCTTTACAACTAAAATCCACAACCTTTAACATCCATCGGGGAATAACTTTTATGTCAGAAAGTTTCGGGGAGACCCTCCCTCTGTTTGGTTTATAACTGCACGACGCATTATATTTCTTGCCGGTGTCCAGGCACAAGGGTAGCGTGTCTTCGCCGTGATCTGGGCGTGAAAGCGAATGTGTGTGAGCTAAAAGTGAGACTTCTGCCCTCTGGGTGCTTAAGGGTCTTTACATTTAGAAGATACTGCACCTCCTTTCCGTGGAAACATGGACACGAAATCATCAAAATTTCTAATAAACTATGCAGTGATTTAATCATTTTTTTTACTGCTCTCATTTAAAAGAGGAATTTGAGTTCCGGGCATCGTTTGTTACGAATTCTCAACCCAATTCATTCTTTGCTCAACCAAAAAAATGTGTCATTTAATTGACACCATCATTGAATTTTCGCTCTTTTCTCGGTTCTCACGAGTATCATTTCAACTCTGCCGAAGAAAATGAATGAAGTTGGTTTCTTTCTGTCGATTCAGACTTCCTTTCAGCTATTTTAATCTCGGAGACGTTTAAAGTGAAGCATTTCTTTCGTTAAGAAACGATTTAAAAACCTTTGCTCAGAACGAGTTTGTCGATTGGGACTGACGTGAAGCAATATTTCGGGGCTTAATTGGATTCCCGTCTAAAAATGTTTCAAGGTGAAGCCGGCTCCACGTTGAGCTGGGAATACGTTTAGCATGTTAAGTGTTTAGGCAGAATTCCGAAAGCCGCAGGGGTCCATCAAAGAAGGGATGCTGATTGTCTTGCAAAGCAGCTGTGGCGATGGTGTCGGCGGGAATCGTGCCAATGTGTTGGTTGAATTCCGCCAAGGATCGAACCTGCGATGTTTGGGTTTGAAGTCCAGCAACTTAACCATTCGACAAAAGCGAACGTTAGTGTCTAGCGCATGTTACTGTGGCTTATTAAGATGTCACCACAATAATCCCCTACCAGTGAGTCTGTAGAGTCAAAAGATTTTTACAGCGCCAAGCGTTATGGCGAGCGAAGAAAGCTGCGCCAAGTGAGTGCTTTTTGAAGGTTCATTGTCCGATGTCACCAATGTGGCATGAAATGTTGTTGACGGGAATCGTGCCAACGTGCAGGTGGAATTCGCCAAGGATCGAACCTGCGATGTTTTTCTTTGAAGTCCATTCGACAAAAGCGATCGCTCGTGTGGTGTGGAAGTTTGGACAGGGGGGAGTGCCAGCTCAGGTCTCGTCTTTGTTCTCTGACAGCGGTTCAAAATGACGAGGTCCGGCCCCAAATAGCCCTAAGTGTTGCTTCAAAACGGCACGTTAATATAACTAAACTAAAAGTAGTCGTATACCGTAGTACAAAAAGTCTTTTTCATACAAAGGTGTGTTTTTTAACTGCTTTTATTCTGTTCTCCGATGGAATCTCTGCCGTCACTTTCAGTTTTTTTCTCTGCTGCGTCCGAAAGATGACGTCACGGTTCATCGCGTCGCCGCGAGGAAGTAGGTCAGCTGCACAATGTAAAAAAAACGGCAGTCTAGCATTCCATTTCTGTGGCCATAGGGGGTTCGGATCAGGACCAGAGCTTCCCTATGGTGGGGCCCGAGTGCAAGAAACCGTTTGGGGCCATAAATGTTTTAGCAAAGCAAAAAAGAAACATTTGTTTAATGCGTGATTTTGTACACCAAATTATCCGAATTCCTTTTTTGATACTTCGAGCGTTGAAGCCCGACACTCATATGCTTGGGCGAAGATCATTTTTTATCACTCTTAATTAGCTCGAAGTAAGTTCGGCATTCATTATAGGAACGGGCGACGCAAAGAAATATTTGAACACAGTTCATGCATTTAGAAATCAATCATTCGTGAGCATATGTAGCAGTATGTGATGATCGTCACATTCGAAGTCAAATCCCGATGCAAAGTCATTATTTGCACTTACATCGGTATTATAAAACGTTGCAAAGCTTTTGGGGCCATTTTCTAATTCGTTTTATTTTCTAGTGTCAGTGATTGATTTGAAACACTTAAATGTCTCCTCTCCCTGCATTTCAATATCTGTTACAGAATTAAAAAATAACACCTTAATTCCAAAACTAGTTTCATCTTCTGTTTTGAATATATATATATAAATTAATCATTTTGAATCCTTGCCTGGGGGTGACCCTTGATGAAGTTTTCAGGCGGTATTCTTTTTCTATTGGTTGTAGTTTTGATTCGGTTGTGCTCCTTTTTGTTTGACTTATTTAGATTCAGCAGTATTTTAGTTGTAGCTGCATTTGCACTCACTAAATACAATGATTGATTTTTTAAGTTTTAAACATTTTTGAATCCGAAATAATTTTTAGTTTCGATTCCGTAATTAGTTTTGTTTACATAATTTTATTAATTATATTTATTTCATTTATTTTTCAGCTTTGTGAACTTTGAGCGTGTAATTCCGAATCAAATTGCGATTTCGGCCTAATTAGTTTCGTTTTATATATTTTTTACTCGGGAAATGGGTTTTAATGCTTTTATTGTTATATTTTATATATATATATGCATGCTAATTTTAATGTTATTTTTAAAAAGTGATGCATAAATATTTTCATTCCAAGCACTGAACAGGCTAATAAAAAAAAAAACTCAAGTCTCATAAGAAATAAAATGAAGCAAACTGAAGTGAACTAACATTTTAATATCACAAATACATCCATTTCCGGATATCATGGCTACAACAGTTTCGTTTTTTTTTTTTTTTTTTTTTAATATTTTTCATTTTACACAAGACATGGTAAAACTAACCTCACATGATTGTGCAACTATCACAAATTTACTTCTGACACAATTAATGCGAGTACAATTTCAGTTGACTAGTTTCACATCACAACTTGTGAAAAAAAGAAATAAAAGCCAATGATAAAATATTAATAAGTTAACATCTATGTAATTTTTATTTCCAATTTTTCATGTTAAACTGCAACTGTAATCTGTAGTAGGTTAAAATAAATCCAAAAATATAGATTAATCAAAAGTCAATCGTTTCTATAATTCTTGATTGTGAAAGTCAATAATACTGATTAAAGCTTTATTTGCAACAAAATTATTTCTGATTCAGTAATAAATATTATAACAAATACCACAATAATATAACACAGATTTTTACACAATCAGAAATACCAAATTATATATTTTTTTTTATGGACAGCATTTGCTCAACATTATACATTTGATTTAAAATAAAACTGATTCACCTAATCTCTCGAATATTATTCAGAAATTCGAGTTGGGAAGTCGATAGTGCATATTTTCTAGTAAATTTAGAATTCATTCGCAATTATAATTTGTGCTAATAAATAATAACCAAGAAGCAACACTAAAAATGAAATTTATGCAGCTTGCTTGTTTTCATTTCTCTAACATTATTTTCTTATATTTAAAGGAAGAAGGAGGGGAAAAAAAAAAAAAAAAAAGGTTTTTTTTCTCTTTAATTTCAAAATTTAACTTTAATTTTTAAATTCTTACATTGTTTAGTTTTAATGATTCTGATTGAAACTTATTTAACACATCAAATTGGTCCATCATCCAGTTTCTCATATACAGCATTTTTTTAGAAAATGAATTTCATAATAATGTTTACTAAAATTTGCATTCAAATAACAAACAACAAAACAGAAATGCAGCATTCCAGCAGGACTACTCACAAAATATTCATTTTCAATTGGTAAAATTTCTTAAAACTAAGTTTCTAAGGCTTAAAAGATGCAAATGCATAAATACAAGACTTAAAATCCAAAAACTGTAAGCAAAAACTTTTAGATTTAATGTTTTATACAATAACATTTTTAACAATGTATTCAAATGGTTTGGTTTTCAATAATGTTACTGTACAATATATATCATTTTGATAAGAAATTTTATTTCTATACTTTATAGTATAATATTATAGAACAAAGTTTTATTTAAAATTCAGCTTAATCAGCCTTCCTGATTCATAAGTTTAATCCAATTTTAAATAATAAAAACATTGGAAATTATATAATCATTCATATTAAAAATTATAATCCAAATCATCCCATAATTAATATATATCTTATCCACAAGCAATCATATCACATTTAATAATACTGTAAAAATAATTATGATTCAAAAATTTATTAAAAATTAAAAACAAACTTGTGTTATATAAATGACTTAAAAGCAACAATTAAATTGCCCAAAACACACAATTTAAATATATATAAAAGAATGTAAGAACTTTTTAAATCACCGAAAAAATGTCCTTTCTTTGTATTAAAATAGAGAAAATATGTTGGTATGAAAATTGGATGTGCGCAAAAGCCCAAACTAATCTTTAAGATGAAAATTTATGAAAGAAATTGGATAGTAAAATGTAAATAAACGGTTAGTTATTTTATAATACTCAGACTTTCTTTTTGTATAAACAATAACATCAATCAGCTACTGTCTACAAACATCATCAAACTAGTTTAACATTGAGAGTGAGGAGAAGTGGTGGGATTTCTAAAAACAGAATTAATAAAATTCAAAACTGAGTGCCTGACTTTTTTTTAAAAAAATTATTCAACAGAGTAACAGAACATCCTATTATGAAAAATGATATTTAAAGTATTCAAAGCAAAATTTGGCAAAGTTAAAAATAAAGAAAATTATTCAAATTAAATTGAATCCTTTGACTAGAGGGACCCTTTTCAAAGTTGAAAACTTAAAAAATAATTTGAACATCCAAAAAAAAGAAGAAAAAAAAATGAGAGATCTCACATGAAAAAAATCTGGTACTCATTCAGCTTCATTAAATTTCAAGTGATAGTATCAGGAACATTTACATTAGAAAGTATTTAATTTTCTTATTTAGAAATCATGACATAATGAAAATAGATGCATTTCATTCAAAAATCAGAAAAATTAAATATCTGAATGTTACTTTTACATCTCAAATATTTCATTTTGAAAGATGCATGGCATTAAGTGTTTATTAAAGAAAAGGAAATAATATCAAAAAAAGTGATGTATATACAAAAAAGAAAATATGTATTTCTCACATACTTGGGGGGGGGGGGGGAGGAGATCTTCATTTATCAGTAACTGAAAACAGAAATTTTGTAAAAAATTTTCCTTTGAATCTATTCCTTTTTGGAAAATATTATTGTTGAAAAGGTACTTAATCCTAATTATTTTTTTAAAAAAGGGAAAAAAATTAATATTTTTCAAATATTTTAGACAAAAACTTGTTACAAGATATTGAAAATAATAAACATACTGTACAATTTAAAATAAAAAATAATGAAACAAACATCTTAATGCAACAGATTCATTTAAAGATTTTCTATATTATTAAAATATATATCTCAACCACTATGTATTTTCTTATACTAATGAGATTCAACAGTTGCTTTATTCATAAATATGAATCAATAATTCATCTTTTTTGTTGCTATTAGTCATAATATAGAAACAGATATGTATTTTTCTGTAAAAACATTAGATGAAACTGTACTTTTAAGTTACATAATTGGTTTATGCAAAAAATTAAGTAAAAAAGATGAATAGCTTTTCAGATTAAGTACTGAAATCCACATTTTTTGTGGTTAAACACATTAAATTTTCAATGTATGCATTCATAAACTTTTCCAAGTTTTGATGTCTAGTCTATTTCCAAGAAGATTTAATAAATATATTAAAGCTAAATAGAAATGATGATTCATTGTCATCATTTCACAGAAAACACAACCATTAAAAATTTAGTTTTCAATCTTTTAAAACTGTGTTAAATTTTGTATATAAACCCATAAGGCACCAAAGAACTAGGCACAGAAAATATTCCGACACTTTGAGATTCTTTTAACTTGATGATATTTTAAGTACCCTCAAACAAATAAATAAATAAAAATAAAAACTAAGACTTAAAATACATAGAATAAATAAAATGCATCAAATAATACAAAAAAAATGTGAAAAAGATTCTAATTCTGCATTTAAATCATTATTTCATAAGTACAGACGAAAAAAGTTAATACTATAACATATTCGCAAGTACTTAACTACAACATTCATTTATATAAGCTAATGGTCACTAACATTTAATTATTAATAGAAAAAGAGCTTCCAAGAAGGTAAAATTTGAATCTGTTCAAATTTAAAAAACAATTTTTACTTATTTTTTTTTTTAAAGTTTCAGATTTAATAAAAAATTATTTTTATAGTAGAAATAAAACGCTTCAATAATATTTTCAATTCAATATCTTAATTTTGGACATCAAAACATTTTATGCTTTTCAATTACAAGTACATTATATTTACTAAAACTTAATACATAGATTTTCTAATATTTTCATTTAATTCACAACACAGCACTCCTTTTACCATTGAAAAAAATTTACATCTGCAAAAAAGAAAACTTTTGCAATAACCATATACCTGTCAAAAAATTTAAAAAAAAAAAAAAAAAAACATATATATAACTGTGTTGATTACAATCATTCAAAGGTAAAAATGCAGTTTTGATGATTTTTCCAAAACATTCTGAATCATTTTTTTTAAATCCCCAGTATAAATATTACAGATGGCCGAGATTCTTAAATGTGGTCTATTTACTCTCCTTCAAGAATTGGATCATGACTTCCAACATTAGAGAGAAAAAGGAATGCTAATGCAAGTAATGATGTTCCCAGCAGATCACCCAGCGCGGTCAGGTATGGGATCGCAGAGTTGTCAGGATCGATTTTTCGTCTCCACATCCATTGAATCATGCAGTATGCAAAGTATAGCAAAAGAAATACCTGGCAAAGAAGGAAAATATATATTTTTGCTACCACTTTCAGTAACATCAGGCATTGTAACTGACAAAAGTATGATTCCTCAATATTCAAATTTGAAAGTGGGTTCTAATAATGTACGATGCAATATTTTCATAGTGATTTTTAATTCTTATAATACACATTTTGTAAATAAATTTACCACAGCAACAACAAAAGATAATTGAAAAATTGATAATTTGTTATAATTTCAAAAATAAATAAGTAATTTCAATAAAGTAGCAATATTCAGTATTTTGAATAAAAATAAACTTAAGACAAATTATATCCCTGCTAAACTTATGAAGAATTCCTTTATTCATATAAATCCAAAAAAATAATAATTTGAATGTTTCTTAAATATTTTAAACCTATTTGTTAACGAAATATGCAGTTATCTCTAGCATTTTTGTTTAATGACATTCTATGCAAATGGGTATCCAGAGAAAAAAAATTTTAATATATTGTGCCAAAATTAAAGTTTGATTGAGATTTGGAAAACTAAACATTTGTGAAGTACTTTTTTTATTTAGCAATATAACTAAATGGATTGCCATTGGATACTTGCCAAAAACAATAAAATTTCAATTTCATAATATTCTGCTCCCTAAAATGATGTTCTGTATTTCAAGATTTGTAAAATTCTCATAGCTTAAAAGACATTTTCAATCACCAAATTAAAAACTACTAAATTACTGTCATTTTTTTTTGTAGTAATTATTTAAAGAGAAAAAGTATGTAATACAATCAGCAAATGAGCTGGGACTTAAAATGGACAGTAGAAATAATGTTTTACAAATTTAACAAAATTTCATCTTTTCAATAACAATCCTTAATATGCAAGCTGTGAAAAATCTGTTCCTATCCTTAAAGAGCAATTAAGCTTTTAAACACAAGCCTCTAAAAATACAGAAAATTTCAAATTCATAAAGTGATCAATAAATTTTAGTAGCATATACTAGAAAACTCATTAAAACAACTGCAGTTGTTTGTTCTTAAAAAAATAACAAGCAAAGCAGCAGCAATTTTTTTGTTCTAAAAATTAAACTATTCGTTCTAAACAGAAAAAAAAAGCCTAATCAATATAGGCTTAATTAAATAGAATTTACAAGTGTAAATTGAGAATTCACCTGAATTATGGCAGCTGATAAATACACCACCAGAAAAGCATAAGTGAACGTAGTGCCACCTGTATTTAGCAACCAAATTAAGTATGTGAATATCATATGACCAGGAAGTGCCATTGCTAGAAGAACCCTTGCAGATCGGGCATGAGCGCCTGAAACACAATGAGATATAGAAATTAATCTTCAACAGTGACTGTCAATGTGCAAGTGCAATTTAAACTTAATGCATGCCCACTGGAGTAGTTTTCTACAAGCAGTCCACAATGGATTTATAAAATAAATTCTGATGAAACATGTTAATTAGTGTTATCAAGTACTTGCTTTCAATTAAATCTTGATAGGGCGGAGAATTACATCTTTAAAGATGCAATTCAAATTTGAGATGATCATACAGACAAAATATGGCAAGATGAAACAAACTAAACTGAGCAGTATATTGATATCCATTTCTTTATGAATTTTGGAATTTCCTAATTTCAAATAAAATATAAATTGAGGGTTGATGGAGGAATTTCTGTACAACGTAAATGTAGTGATATTAGTTATATCATAAAGTCAGGCTGGCTATGTTATTACAGACACACATGTAAACAGAAACTGACTAAACTACTATAAATTACTCTTAATAAATGTCGATAATGAAAAAATTATTTCTCGCACAAGGACACAATAAGAAGAAATAAGCAGATATAGGTACACAAACTGTGTAGTATTTATGTGAATTATACATATTTAATATAGCGCAATTATATATATCTGAATGCATTACAATCTAAATACATCCTATCACTTCTAAAAGCAAATAGCAAGAATATCCTTGGTGCTCTAAAAAATCAGCCATCTCTTAATTTTGACAACTAATACTGATGAAAATACCCCAAAGTAATGCCAATTAACAGGTGGCACGATGTAAACATTTAAGAAACAGCAATTGCATCATAAAAAATACAATTTGTCAAACTTATTAGTCTTTGCCTAAAAAACTGATATTTATATGCTGCCTTTGTAAAGAATACGAAGAAACAACAAATCATCAGTAATCAATGGAGAAATAAAGCACCTAGAATTAATTGTAAATCAGAGGAGCGAGCAGTGCATATGACAATATCCTTGGGCTGCAAACGTTACCAAAAACGTTGAAAATTGCAATTCAGAAGACTTAGAAAATAATGAAGGGCAACTGCTGAAAGGTAGAAAAAGATAATATTACATTTGGACATCAGACGGCATGCATAAAATTGTTTTAATTATTAAATGCTGGCAGACAGTTAAGCAAATGCTTTCAAGAAATGATCCAAGTTCAACTTGATTGGAATTGTATGGTTTTATTAGCATCTTTGGAATTAATATAGCTCCAAATGCCTGTATATAACAGAGAAGATTTGTTGAATTATTTCCAGCCCAGTCAGCTTCTATATAAACTAAACAAAAAGGTTATTCTGGAAGTCTGGTGCAAGAATGCAGCACCTTAAAGTAAAGAAAAATTAATAAATGCCTTATTATGTGCACACACTAGAGTCAAATATAAATCAATGTATTGAAAATTTTAAATTCTTTTTAAGCAAAAAAAAAAAAAAAAAGCATT
This sequence comes from Argiope trifasciata, assembly GCA_026543055.1. Lineage (NCBI taxonomy): Eukaryota > Metazoa > Arthropoda > Arachnida > Araneae > Araneidae > Argiope > Argiope trifasciata. The sequence continues at coordinate 21,538 of JAPMOQ010053061.1, read as the reverse complement.
TAGAGTTTTTAAAAAATGGAAGAAATTTCCTGCACTCATTTATATTTTTTAATAATGTATGAATATAACGAGTACATTGCATTAAAATACAGGTTCCAATGCAATACTTGTAACAAGAAATTTTATTAATGCATGTGCTCTTGCAAATGTTTGAACAAATCACTATTAATGGAAATTTTATACACAATCAATGTTGTATTAAGCCCAATCAGTCATTCTGATAAAGTATGCTGTTATATATTTCAAATTTTCAAAAAAACCAGCTATTGACTGTCCTTCTAAAGTTACTTTTTATTAAAGAAAGGCCTTTTAAAGCCATTTTATCTCTAGCTAAATTAACCATTGCTTAAGGTTGTATCTAAGCAGCCACCTAAGGTCAAGTCAGGCCTAATATTGATTCATAATTGTATCAATGCACCCAACTTTGAAATAAAGATATTTCAATATGTAAAAAATAAAATAAAAACAAGTTCATTTCCAGAATTAAAAAACATGCAAAAACAATTTTAAAAAGCATTAATAATTGTTTTTTAATGTCAAACTGGATTGAGGGTAATGAAATGTTCAGGATCTATGCCAAAGTAATTTATTTAAAATCTAAAAACAAATACAGAGATAAAAGAATTTCACTGACTTCAACTAAGGCATCAATTGTTTCAACTAGAAAAATGTATAGATAAAATATTTGAAGCAAATTATATTTAGCTTTAAAGAAAGAAAACTAGTTTTTATCTATGTAATGCGAAAATCATGGTTCCTATCTTAAACCTAAATAAACAAGCAAGTCTATAGTAAATAATTAGTGCACCCATGCTGGAAAACTAATACTAAAATGAGATAGTTATTTTATTAAGATACATTAATATTTTAGACTGCAATAAAAAAAATATATATATAAAAGTTTTATAACCAAAATACTGGTGCTTTCAAATAAGTACTGTCTATGACTAAAAAATGTAAAAGAAAAACATTATTATTGGCATAGGATTTTCTTATACCTTAGAATGCAACTGAATTTAAAAGCAGCCATAATATATACATATATATAGTATACATACAGAGAAGTTTGTACTACCCAGATATAGAAAAATAAAAATCATGAGAATATGAAGTAAAATTTAGTAATAAAATACAATTACTTTCAAATAAACTAAATCACATCATACCAAAATAATTATTAATAGAAACCACTCCAGTGGACATGCACAATTCATTCAAAATATAAAAAATTTGAAAACATTAAGATTTCTTTTTTATAATTAATCTGTCAATATTCAATATGAACCCTATTACTTAAGGTTATTTTCTTATAAAGCAAATAGTATGCAGTAAACGGATTTGAGGAGCTTCTCCAACTCGTACAACAAAGTCAGGATAGACATTTTTATTGGCACAATCCGTATTATACATAGATTCACAGTTTCTGAAATATTAAACTATTCCATCCATTCACGGTCAGTAGCTAAATACTAAATGCTTCCAAAGATTGAATGTTACTATTCCCACCAGAGAAATTTATTCTATTCTCTCATGTAATGACAGAAATCTTGCATGTTTATTAGCAGCAACCCAGTTATCTCAATCGAAATTTGATTAAACTATACAGGCGTAAAAAGGAGGGGAAGTTTATAGAAAAGCAGAGAAGTTCCATGACTACAGTCGTGAATGGTGTTTCATTTTTACGGCTACGATTTCAATCTTTTATTCTTGCAATATTTAAGGATCATAATTTTTTCAGATAAAAAATAAGAAATTAAAAAAATGATCTGTACTTTCACTGTTTTTATGGAAAATTTCACATTTCCTTGCATTTTAAGGCGATTTTTAAATTTCCTGTATTTTTCCAGTTTTTCCAGTGACATTGCAACCCTATTTACACAGATGCAATGCACACAAAAATATACAAGATTTATTTGAAAGGTTTCAATAATCTTTGAGGAAGGATAAATACCAAAATAAATCATTATTATAAGGAAAATATGACTAAGTCACTATATCAGCCAATTTAAAGATATTATTTGGCCGGTCAATTAATAGATACACCTGCAACAGTACTGAGAATAATGCACTGCTTATTTTTAATCCTGAAACTAAAATCCTTAATTATTTAAGCAGCACCAATAACTATACAAATAGTATAAAAATATTGTATGGGGGGAGGGGAATTGCATGTAATAAGAAAGAAGAGTATCCAAATGGTGCAATGTGTCCTAACAGATAATCCATCATATTTGCTATCGCACAGGTGAGTCATATTTACAAAAATATGACTCACAATTACAATATTTATTATTACTATTATTTATTAATATGTAGCCGAATTTTTAAAGCCTTCGATTTACATATTTCAGAATATTTAAGCAAAAATTGCTTTAATTTAAAGTGGATTTATACAAACTCTTTAAATTCTGACATCTTCCAAATAATTATTTAAACTACAGAGAGGTCTAAAGAATTTTAATGAATTCTTGCACTATGTAGAATTCAAAGCAGTGAAGTATTTATAGATACAGACAGGGACAACTTTGAGTACCAACTATATACATCAGATAATTGTTGTGTCAATCAAATTTGCATTCATTTCATTGTACTACAGGCCTCTACATCAAGTACTTTTCTTTTTGTATGCTTGATCTATTTATTAAATCTTTTAAAACAGTTTCAAATTATTTAACATAAGATGCCTTTTTTTTTTAAGCTTAAATTATAATTAGAGAAAATAAAAATTTGAATCATAGTATCTATCCAATACACCATTAAACTTTTTTTTTCCCATTTCTTAAATTTATGACAAATTCTAGAAGTATTTTAAGCACTTCCAAGGTAGAAAGAATATCAAATGGAAAACATAGAATGAAGGATATTTCAATAAACAGAACCAGAAACTAAAGATGTTGTATTATGAATTTAAATATTTAAATGAAAGTTCACATATCATCAGAGGTTATATAACTTATTTTAATAAACACTTCAACTAGTTTCTAAACACACAACTGAAATGCTACAATCAATACATGAAGATAAAGCTTACCTTACAGAACAGCACAGAAGCCTTAGAAAATATAGAAAAATAAACAGATATTCACACTGACATTTTTAAATACAGATAACTGAATTTAAATTGGACACATTGGAATTCATAATTCTTCAAATGCTAACTTAAGTAATCTCACAAGGTTCATTGATTAAAACACTTTTCTATTATTTTTTAAATATAAAATCTAACATTGAAAGACTTTTCAGTGTAAACTTATGAAAAAGAAGCTCGTAATCTTAAACTAATAAAAATTTACATGCCAAATGAATTAAAGAGTAAAGTACTACATAATAATTCTGTTAAAAATCTCTTTATTTCTGAAAAGTATTAAAAAACTGATTATGATTTTTAAATGCTTCTATAACAATAACTCACATTTAATGCATCTACAATTACTTATATAACTATTTGCTCATTTTACAAGAAGATATCTACTGCTATTCAAGAATGATTCAATTATGCAATATGAAACGTTTCTTTTGCATATGAAATAATTTCAAGTGTGAATATATAAAAATAAATGCCAGAAAACAGCGATTTAATTCTCTTAGAAATAAAAGCTGGTCACTCATTTCTAAGTAGATGTTGCCTAACAAAGTTAAAACACTCCAGACATGAGACGTTAATTAAATCTATTAACATAAGTTTTCAAAACATAAAATCGGAGTCTTATAAAAAAGGGGGCCTATAAAAACAAAATGGACATAAAAATTGAAAACAATTACGCAAGTTATAAATGTGCAAACATGGAGGTAGTATAAAATGTGTCCCTAACCATATTATTTTTCAAAGAAATAAGATTGAAATTTAAGCCTTGATTTTATGATCATTTGCATAAAATGACAAAATATTACTGCAGGTGTCAGAACTTTATTGTCGTATGCAAATAATGTTTTCTAGCCTGGAGGATCCTCAATAAAGTCAAAATTCAAATTAACATATGAAGCAATATTTTGTTATTTCTAAAATATACATCTCCAGTGGACATTTCAATATAAATACAATTATGATACTAAAATGATGCACTATAAATAACATTTATTAAAAAAGAAAAGAAAAGATTCAGTATTAAGCAGCACAGAATTTTTTAAAATCACACAAAATTAAATTGAATTAACAGAATTTTAGATATTTAATCGTATTTCTATAAAAATTTTGAAGGTCAATATAATAAAATGCAAATTTTTTGAAATATAAATGTTTTTTATAACACTTAATTAATTTCTTCTGTAATAAACCAAGTAAAATCTTTATCAAAAATTCAAAAATAAATAAATAACAGCTTATAGAGTTAACAGTTTTAAATTTAACAGTTTTTAAGCTCACTAATTTAAATTTTAAAATATATTAAAAAGAAATAAATGTAGAGCAATACAAAAAGTAATTAAAGAAGCACAATTTAAAAAACTCATATGGTAAATTTTCCAAATACCTGTTGATGCAGCATAAAAAAAAACTTCTGCTTCATTTATAAACATTATTTCTCCAAAGAAAGAGTGAAAAAAAAAAGCTTGAATGATGAAGGAAAAGAAAAAAAAAAGATTTCTCGAGAAAACTTTCATACTTTAATGACCAAGTTCTATCACTATCTAGCAGGAAATCTAATTTGAAGCAACATACATTTCATATAAAATAAAACTTTGTTCTTTCTTCTTCTACTCATAATTATATTCTAATAATAAAATTCATCACAAAAGTAAAAATTTCTGAAAAATAGAAAAAAAAAAAAAGAAATAAAAAATAGAAAAATATAAATATAAATATTAAAAAAAATAGAAATTTCTGAAAAATTGTCACTTCCAATAAGCCAAGCTAGTTCCTGCAACACTAAAATCGTCAAATTAAGTAAATCTTGACTCGCAAAAGTAAACTAGGAGCAAAAATCAAAAGAAAGGTGTCATGTCACCAACTATATTCTTCATACTAATGTTATATAGAAATGTATTATGTCAACCAAAAACAGATGAAAACTGGTTTCAAAAGAGAAATCAGGGGGAAACAGCAAACCATTAAAGGAAGGGAAGGTTGTTTCCTTTATGAGCCAAAAATTAGTCGCTTTGACCAATTTTATCAGTTTAAATTTACTACAAGGTCATATTAATCAGTATTAAAATTTAATTGAATCATTTAAAAAGTAGCATATGCTTCATTTTACAGACCCAATGTTGAAAAACCAACAAATATGATGAATAGCATTTTTTTTTAAAAAAGAAAATTCAATCTAAAATACACAGCAATCTCAAGTCTTTTCTATAAATACACATTCCTCAAAGAAAACTTTTGACATTTTAGGGCATTAATTTGAAGAAATGACAAAACACGGTCTTATTAAGCAGTACCTTTTCCAAAGAATGCAGTAAAAGGATTGACGCAAACTTTGGGGTCAGAATTGGGTAGTGTCCCCATCTCGGATCTTTGATGAAGAAATGTGGAGATACGACTGGCTTGAACAGCCACAAGATTTCCACCAACACCTATGAAGAAATATATATATTGTTTTTAAAATTTATTTCAAAGTGTCATAACACTCAATTTTAAAGCCTCATATTTATGCACTACAAACAATATAAAAATCTTAATTACAGAATTTAAGAAATATTACATTAATTCAAAATATAAAAGAAAGAAAATAGACCATGAATATTTCAATTCAAACGTTTCTGTTTAGAAAATGGCTGATTCATTGTTGATATTAATTGGAAACAAAACTTGTTTTATAGAAATATTATATAATTTTCATTCCATTATTATAAGAATTCTAAACCTAATTTCCAATGAACTCTAAAGGCTGCAACAAAGCAAAGAAAATCAATATCATATCAGCATATTTTAAGTTTTTAAAAAAACCATATAGTATATATATGTTTCCAAAATAATTCAATTTTTTATCTCAAAATTGGTTTTAATTACTTAATGCCTTTATGGTTGATTACTTATTTGTGCATTTGGCTGGAATTAAACAGCATTTGCACTTTTCCCCTAAGGCAAAATTTTGAAAATTTTTATTTTGAATTAAATTTTGGATATTATTCTTCTGGATGTACTTTTTCAAGAATTTCTTGTTTTTAGGGCTTGGGGTGATATACTTAATTATATTAAATGCATAGAATTATGCAAGAAGCTTATACTGAATGCATCACAGCACATGGTCCATCGTGCACTCTACCAAGGGACACTATGGATAACATAGTGTCAGGAGCATTTACAGAAAAAAGTTACCAGCACAATGTTATAAAAATCTTAATATATTGATTATGTGGGGGAAAAAATGTGTAAGACTTGTCCATTTGCAGGTAGGGAACAAATCAACGTGAATTCAAATTTGCAATATTTTGTAAAAAAAAAAAAAAAAAAAAAAAAAAACCTAATTATTTATCTTATAAATTGCATAGAATGCAACTTAAATTATATAGGGAAAATTTGCACCAAACTTAAATTAAGAATTAATAATCATAGATCTAATATTAAAAACTTTATTAAAAAAATATGAATTCTGACTTTGAACTTGAGTACTTCCAATACCATAACTTTAATAATATTAATATTTTAACTATGTACTAGAAGACAATGTTAATGACTTAAATAAAAGATAAGACCTTGAAAATATTTATATTTGTAACTTAAAACCTTTATTTCCTTATGGACTGAATAGTAAATTAAATGGGGATATAAACAATTCATGTATCTATAACGAATTTAATATTTTTAAAGATTTTTTGAAAATAGAAAACTTTAATAAAATATTTAAAAGAGGTAAAGGGGTAATTTTCAAATTATATTTGAGGAATTGCTGAATTATTGTAATCTGGATCATAATGGTGAAAACATTTACAAAAGTAGGAAATATATTTTTGGTCTTAGAAAAAATAAAATTGAATGATTAATTAACAATAAATTCGGTGATTTAAAGTTTAAGAATTTTACACTAAATGTGAAATTCTTGATCGTATTAAATTTAAGCTCAATATTGGATAAAATGATTTACTAACTAATCATGAAAATAATTTAAGCACAGAATAAAATTTTCGGATATTAAGGAAGGATAAAATTTTTGAACATTAACTTCAGAAAACTAAAGACACCTAAAATTATACAGAATAACAAAATTTTCTTTCCTTTAAAGGATGATACAATAATTTCAATAGCATTTAGTTTTTCAGCAACTTCAAGGAAAAGAATTTGTAACTATAATTATACAGCAAAAATTTTAATAAAATAAACAAGATAGACTGTAATTATAACTAAGAAATGTATAGAGATTATGTAGAAAGTGACAAAGGACAGATAAGAGGGGATTTGAAATGATAAATTCTGGCTCTTTAAGAGATCTAATGGAAAGTGGAACTAAATTTAGGCTGAGAGAAAAAAGTAAACCTTAAAAAGATCTTAATTTCTGTCAGACAAGATTTAAATATTTTTATTTCCAAATTATCTAGGAAATACAATAGGCCTACAGAGGGTTTCAGAGAATGGAAATTGAGGATTTTAGAAGAAATTAAAACAAGGTATAGGTAATGTCAAAACTAAAGAACAAGAAATTTATTTTAACAAATCATTGAAAATAGAAATAAAAAATTTGAAAGATTTATTATTACAGCAAAAATAATTTGTCTAATTTGTAAATATTATTATAAAGAACTATCAATTAAAGAATATAACTCTTATATGACTTACAACTTAGTTAATAATGAGAAAAAAAGAGTTGGATAAAAGGATGCCAACTTTTACTAAAGAAACTAAAATTAAAACTCGTTCTTTAAATTGTCTTCATTTGTTCCCAGCAGTAAAATTTCATAAAAACCTAATAAAATTTAGATTTGTAATTCATAGCAGAGGCAGTTACTTATAGATGAGGATTACTTAGTAATTAATAGTAACAAAGAAGTTTTTGAATTTTTAAAAAGTAGCAAAATTAATACTTATGACTTTGAAAATTTATACACCAACCTGCCTGATGAAAAATTAAATGTCTGGACTCTAATATATGACAGATATTTAAATATCATTCAAAATAACTGGCTGATTTTATATAATTATAATATCAATAATTATGTTTTCAACAGTATGAATTTTTACAAACAAGTTAAGGGCATTCTAATTGGTACAGCCTTCTGAAGCGCTTTAGCTAATATTTTTCTACATTATTACAAGAAAAAAATTTTAAAATAATTTAATCATTGGAGGTTGATTGATGATTTAATTTTGATTAACTTGGAGAATACCAATATTGTTACATACTGGAACCCTAAAGATTTAATTTTATAAGAAGCAAATATCATTTTGAAGCTACTTATCTGGATTTGAGGATCGAAATTGCTAATGATAAAACAATAGCTGATATTTATGATAAAAAGAGACGAATTTAGCTTTAAAATAATTAAACTCTGTAATTATCACTCTAATCTTAGATCTAAATTTTTCAAAAATTTAATGTTCTCATAATTTAATAAAATTAAAACAGTTTAATAATAAAATTTCATTTATAAAAGCAACAAATAGTTTTATAAAATTTTTTAACAGTAATGAATTTCCCCAAAACTACTACAATATTTTAATTTTAATAAAAGGAATTAATATTTCATTGCTTCAATTAAAAATTAAATTAACGTTCTGTTATTAGTCCAATAGATGGTGCTTAGAACCTCCATTTATTTATATCTCTGAATGACATTACAGTATTCAAATCAAATAGGGGATCGGACACTAAGTGAAAATTTCTTTGCATGTTGCTGGTATGTTCTTTTCTTTTTGTTGTTTAATTATTGGTTGAATATTCTTATATAGTTTTATTTTATATATTTTTGCTGATATTTTTAATGTTTTTTGTGTGTGTAGGTGTGTCTTTTCTGTTAAAACGGTGCATCTGTTTGGCCTTTATTTACAGGGGATTTTCGAGTCACGAGGGGTCAATACTATTAATCACTGTCCGATTCCTCACAGAAAAAAAATCCCTTATTTTGAATCCCTGTCTGAGGGTGATCTTTGAAAAAAGTCTTCAGCCAGATATTTTCCCATTTAATGTAATTTGTTTATATTGTATTCCTGTTAACTTGGCCTTTA
>JAPMOQ010053061.1:0-12041 GCA_026543055.1 Argiope trifasciata | reverse complement strand
ATATACAGCATAATGTAACAGCTTATTCCCCTAAAAAACAATTTAAAATCAAAACTTTATATAAATAGCAAATTATTATAAAACTCTACTGGGGTAACATCATATGAATTAATTTGAAATATCAAATTTCTGACTAACCATTAATAACAGGTTGAAAAACTGCAATTCCTTTAAATTTTGCAATCGCTAAATCAAGAACACAGCCTCCAGCACTGCAAAGCAATACAAAGATGAAAAAATTAATACTTCTCAAAAAGACATGAATGATAGTCATTAAAATAACCTGCATCTCTTTCTTACCTTGAAATGAATACCGCACTAATAACAGGCAGCCAACCAGTATACAAAACCTGTTTTGTAAATTTATTTCTTTTGGCAATTACCACCCAAACCGGGATTAGAAGTAAAAAGAATATTACTAGGAAGGGAGCCACCCAATTGTCTGTCACTAAAGAGAAAAAAAAAAGAAAGAAAAATTGCTATTTTCATTCTTCAGGGTTAAAGATAGAAGATAAGAATAAAATTTGAAGGCAAATTGGAATTTTAAATATAGTTTAATAAAAACCACTCTGCTGTTAAACTTTTAAAAATCCAATTTTTATAAATGGATTTTTCTAATTTTAAATAATTTTAAAATTAATTTTAAATAATTTTATTAATTTTAAATAATTTTATTTAATTTCAAATTTTATAATTAATTAATTTTAAATATTTTTTTTTTAATTTTAAGTAATTATTACTTACAGCATTTAGAAAGATAAATTTTCAATTGGAAAGAAGAAAATCTAAAAGATTCCTTTTCGTTATCAGTTCAAGGTACTAATTTTATCTTATTCAAATAAAAACATAATAAATCTGATAAACTAATCTTATTCCAAGTTCCCTTAATTTGTAAAAATAATTTTTAAATGTCAAATACTATAGATCTTTTTTTAATACGGATGCAATCTGACCAATGAAAGAAATCACTCACTAACGATTCCGTAAAGGCCACTGCTAATAGAAGCCAAGAGACCTAAAGTGGTGACATCGCCTAAAGATGCGGCAATGGGTGTGGCAACGTTGTCAGGATTAATATGCAACTTACGAGAAGAAAGTACGACACCAATAGTGATAAAACCTGTAAAAAGAAACAAGGAAAGAATACATTTTTAAAATTTAATTTCTTAAGGTATCCGTTCAAAGGAAAAACATGGATTTTTTTAGAAACTATTTATGGTTTTTAGATGTATTGTCAATAATAAACACTATAAATGCAAAAACAATTATTTGAAAACATAATATATTTTGAGAAATGGGAAAATGTGTAGTAAATTTTAATGAAATTGTACCAAAACAATTTACACTCCACACAAAATTGCAATGCAGCCATCCTATTTTTCTTTCTACGCAAGTTATAGAATTATATGGGTAAAAAATATACTTATATATGCATTTTTTCCATATATTCACAGCTTGATTTTTCTGAAAACATCTATAAATGAAAAAGAATTTCCCCAACAATCAAACTATGGGTTCATTTCATTTCCCATATTAAAAACACACGCTGACATTTTTATGTAAATACCTCTATTAGTTTTGGGTGTATCATGTTAATGGTATAGAATTTTCATGAAAATTAAAGTTTTGAGAAAATGGAAGCTATACACAAAGTTTAGCTGAAAAACAGGCGACCCTGGATGATAGGTGAGGCCTTCCTTTTCCTAGAAAAGATTAACTGTTTTTAAAAGAGAAAAGTTTAAACAACAATAAATAATAAGAATTTAAAAATATCGCCAATGTGGCTGATAACCATTGTTTTTAACGTAGTCAGTTACCTTAATTTAAAAAGTGTCTTTATTTAAAATATTTATGCCCATTAAAAAACAAAGAAAACTCCTAAAACATTAACATGTTTATAAGCAGTGAAGAAATGTCGTTTTTGTCGAACAAACTCCCAAAACTTTTTTTTTTTTAATCATGCTTTAATAGCCAATAATGTTCAAATGACATCTTCTATATTTTCCAAATCCCATAATGGCTTGGTTTCTTTTCATTTATTTGATTTCTTTCTTATCACTTATTTTAGAATTTCAAAAATTGAGATATCCATCAGCACATTCTTGCTTCCTATATAGTTTATTAAAAAAAAGATGGCATCACCATCAGAATAGAGATGTTCCTTCTGCAAGAATTGTTGGATCATAATCAATAATGCCCTTCAGTCTTTATAATCAGCTTCCATGTAGCAACTGCAATCATTCAATTAAGCACAACAATACAGGTAGGCAAGACTAGCCTTTGATCAAATCAATCTAAAATTTTTAATTAACTTTTTGACTATAGCATCATCAGAAATTTGAATTGCAATTTCATTATGAATATCTGTTTTAAATCTTTTTTTTAAAAAAGGTTATTTTGAAAGCAATTTTATATGCATACATAATTAACCTAAAATATTTATTAGCTCAGTTATAAATGTTTACTCAGAGAGATAATTCAGTTTACAAAATGGCATTATTCTTTTGGAATCTTCAATACAATATTCCATCTTTAGGAAAACTCTGTTACTTGCAAATTTTTGAAAAAAAAAAAAAAAAAATCAAAAAAATGCTAAAAATTAATTTCTATACTTGCTGAAATATGTTTTTCTTTTTGTTTTCCTCTTAAACCCCTAACTGGGATAGTGTGGTCTACGAGATTCCATTTTCTTTACACTCAAATTAAATGTTTTAATGAATATATGAGTTTGAAAATTGGCCAATATATCCTTCTGATATTTTTCTTGATGCATAAATATGTTTTAGAACAATTTCAAGATATATTATCATTGAAAAAAGTAATTGTGTTGTAACATACATTTTCTACTCAAATTGTTACAGCAAATAATATTCTAAATAAGACAGTTTTAAATCCTATTTATTTTTCCAGTGTACCAAGATTTATAGAACACAATATAATGGAAAATTCAACAATTATATGAAAAAAAAATATTTATAAAAATGACAATGGTTAAAATTCACCCTTCTTTTATTGGCTTTTGTTGTATGATTTTTAGGGCATTTTAAGCATACAGGCTAAGAACTGGTATAAAAATCAACCTGCAAATTCTACATAACTCTCTTGGTAATAAATTTTATTTTTCAGAATGCAATATCACTAGAAAAATTTTGTTTGAACATACTTATCAGTATGTTGAATGTACACTTTCATCGAAAAACTTTTGTGCACAGTTATCCTTATCACTAAAATCACTTTCTGCTTTGTTTAAGTGTCTAGAGAACTGCTTTATAATAGGATTATTAAATTGGATGATACTTCGAACCATAAGTTTTAGCACCATCTGCTAAGCCTTGTTTATCACTGGGATACAAAAAGGTAGATGTGGTCTTAGAGACCTCGCTCAAAGAAATAACTGAATTATTTTTAAGGTATTCGACCATGTACAAAGGAAAAATTTTGAAAAAATGGGTTTTTAAAAACTGTGATGAATGATGATTTGAAATGGACCAAAATCTAAGATACATTTTGAGATGAAGAGAGGTCATGGGTAAAAATATATGTATAGATACATTTTTTCCATAAATTCTCAACTTGATTTTTCTAAAAACACTTGTAAATGAAAAAGTATTTCACCAACAGTAAAACTCTTGACTCATTTCCAGATCATTTAAAACACGTGTTGAAATTTTTATATAAATACCGCTATCAATTTTTGAGATATCATGTTAACGACAGAGAATACAAGACTAATTTCAGTTGAAAGTTAAAGACAAATTTTAACTGAAAAATATGTTTTACTTAAAATTCTCCAAGATAATAGATCAGACCTACTTTTTCCTAGAAAAAAAAACTGATTTGGGAAGAGAAAAGTCTAATGTACAAGAAATAATAAGAATTTTTTAAAAAATCACAATGTGGTTGATAACCGGTATTTTTAACATAGTCGGATACCTTAAGAGAATCTGCCGAAACTGATTGAAAAAGTGAGCATGTATTGAAGGTTATAAAACTAGATGCCACAGGATCAATGCATCCAATTGAGTTAAAAACAGATTTGAGGCGACCGAAAAGTCTACGGATAATGGTCTTGCAGACAGCATGTCCCCAGTTAAAAATGAATACATTTACATATGATATTTATTATGATTTTTTACAAAAATTTATATACATAGCTGACAACTGAAAGATCCATGTGTTCATAAAAAGAAGACATAAAATTTTACCTAAAACTAAACTTGCAATGACAGCAGTGATTAAGCTGCTAGCACAAAGTAATAAAGCATGGTGGATATCGAAGGTATGCTCCTGAACCACATCGACTACAACAGCAAATACGGAAGCCAAAAATGCCACAATGGTTGCCTGACACTGCAAGAAACAAATGAATCATGAAACAGTAAAAATATAAACAGAGCTTTTAATATAATATTCCACATAATTCATATTCCTACAGTAAATCAAAGATAAACTAAAATTCTGGGAACTACTTGGATATACCCCCACCAAATCGGATATTTGGCGACTTTTTTTCTCGCCAAGATGGATTCTCGCTAAATACAAATAATTAATACATAAAAAATACGGAATCGTTAAATACAAAAAAAATACCTAAAAAATACAAATTAATGACACTGAATAACATATTATATACAATTTACACAAAAATTTTAACAAATACAATTGAAAATACGTGTTGGCAATCTAATAAAAAGAATTATTTATACAGAAATAATTCTTTTAAAAAACTCAAAAAATGGTACAAAATACAAGTAAATACTAAATTTGGCAACAGCAAAAACCTAAAAGCTGAAAAAACCTAAATTGGCAACACCAAAATAAGAAACAGCAACCCAAAAAAGCCCGTAGGGAGTGCCAGATTTGGCGCGTAATTTTTGGGGGTATATCAAAGTTGTACCAAATTCTGTATACAACATGCTTGATTTGTAATAACACATGAAAATCACATCTTTAATCAGAAATTAAAGATTTAAAAAAAAAAAAAAAAAAACAGTGTTACGAACCTGTGGTTTTGCTTTCCCGCGCTAATACTGTCATCGTAAGGAAGACAGATTGACAGTAATATGTATTGAATAGTGAATGGGTATGACGCTGCCCCAAGGCTTGGTGACCATTTGGCGACAAAATGGAAAGTACCCGAAACATCGAGAATTTTCCCGATCCATCCACTAGGATCCGAGATATATCGAGAACGCTCCTGATTGGTCAAGAAATGTTAGCCCCGCCTACCGCCGGTATACATAAGGCAGGCGGCGGCGGTGTAAGTCAGTCAAGTAGGAAGCGAGACAAGCGGAAAAAGGAAAGCAGAAGACCTGAAGAAGAATCAAGAGAGAAGCCGAAGCTGAATGGTCTGGTGTTTAACGAAGAAGACAAGTAACGCGGCAGAATTAATCGAGAAGACCTAGAGATATAGAGGTTTTGAACTGAGGAGTCCTGAACGGAGGACTATTGGGTGACGTATTCTGACGAAGCCTGGGTCGTAGCACATTGTGCCGTCGTCGGGAACGGAGCTGTCCCGAACTAAGGAGTAGTCCCGTTGTGCGAAGTAGTGAGTCGACAGCAAAGGCAAAAAGAGACGGAGGAATAGTTCAGCTTGTTCTGGAGAGACCCAGGCGGTGTAAAGTGAATCCCTTAAAGATTCCCTCTCCGACTGAATCTTGTCTGGCCGCTCTGTGAGCTGTGGACATTGTCACTATAGAATTTCTGCCTGTGGATTATTATCTGCAGTGTGCCATCCTGTGTGTACGTCTCGGCTGTAAATAGTTGTATTGTGAATATTTGTCATCTTTGTGCTGTCCTGTAAATAAACGTCTGTGTTGTGTCCATCAACTAAAGGACAGATCATTCACTGTGTGTCATCATCTCTAACACCATACACCCCCCTATATATGAGGTAGAAAAAACGAACCCGACGGATTAATATAGGAAATCCGTAACAACAGTATTTAAAAAAATGAACAGGTTTGATTAAAGTCATATTATAATGAAAATGTAAAAAAATGAAGTAATTGAAATTTCTCATATCGATAAAACAAAACGACAATATGTTCTCAAGAGCCTTACACAGTGGGATTTTTTTTTTATTTGATTTACTTGTAAGTTTAATTATTTTGAAAAATACGAGATATTTTTTAATAACTGTATATTGTTTCGATCCATATAAATGAAGTGGATACATATTAAAAAAATGTTCTTATTTAAATATGCTTCCCAAATTATTTTAACTCTTAAGTCTTTTTTCTTCAAATTCCACCCCTTAATAGTTCTAATATGAACATAAATCATGAATTCACGTAAAATAAAAATATTACTACATGGCAGAGAAACTGAATAAAAGGTTTTTAGTGATGAAGAGTAACACCAATCTTCATCCATTAAAATATATTTAATTAATAATTCCTAAAGCACTTTTAAATACTCGAAACAATATGCCATGCACATCAATGATCTGCTAAACTCAAAGTTTCAACTGCAGCAAATTTAAATACGAAAATGATAACATTTGCAAAGTTCCATCAGCCAGTTATTCTAAAATAATAATTTCCTGCTTTTGCCAACACCAAAGGTAGAATGTACTTGAGCTCCAGTTTCAAATGCCACAGGTTCAATGTTATAAGATGTTTTCTTTAACATAGATAAGAAATCTGAAACTGCTTACTTGAACAAGAGCCATATTGCCATAAGTCATCTTCCACTGCTCTCGGAGGCTGTCCAGTTGGCCTAAATTTGCCTGCAAAGAAAAAAGATGTTTATTTTAATGCATAGTTTCATCAATTACTATTTATGTAGAGATTTAATTAACGGGCCATTCCACATTCAGTTTTATTTTATTGTAATAGATGGTATCATGGGTTCTACTGAACACCATAAATCCAAAAGTTTTAGAAAAGTGAGCTGTGGGCATTTTCTCAGTAGACACAGAGAGAGGGTCATTCGTTTCAATATCAAGGTTACTTAATAGACAACGGTGGCACATAGCTTTGCCATGGGACACTTGATTAGGCTTCACCCTTGGTGACATCTAAATGTTATACTTTTATCTCCAATAGTCTGTTCTGTCCCAATGGTTAATGTCTTTTCTAATAAATATTCTTTGCTGTCAATAAATTTTTTATTGAAGCAGCTTCTTTTTTATTCAGTAACCTAGACATTGATTTAAATGAGACTGACATTTTGTCCCATCTATTAATACATTTATGTGCATAAACACAACTTAAGTAACCAAAGATACATTAAATAAATTTAATGAATTTCAAAATTAACTCACAGACAATTCCTTAAAGACTGATTTTACTACTGTACTGTGTGTAAATCTTCAAAATCATACTCTGTTTCAAGCTTTAAATTATAAGAAGCTGATTTCATGCTCGTATGTTCAAAAAAATTTTACCTAGACTTAATGATTACGTTTTTAAGTCTTTGTAGACACAAGCATTCAGACAGACTCACTTTCTTTGATTGTTCAAAATTTGATAGATTTCTACAAATGTGATAAAAAGACTGCATGTAAAATCTTGTACGATTGGCTGAAAGCGATTTTGAGGCATCCCTTTCACAGCCAGATGGGCGTCATTTTTTAAATGTGTTTTTCGATTTCAAGGATGTCTAGAATGTGGAGATTCGTGAAAACCTAAAATTGAATTTTTTGACAATTGCATTTTCCGGTAAAAGAAAGTAAAAATTATTAATGATGAAAATTAAAAAGTAAGAACATTCATGTAAACTATGAATTGTGTTATGCCGCATGAATGTAAATATTAATTCCATAAAAAGAAAAATTAACTTTGGATTTCTTATACGTATGTCATTAACTCATTCAAAGCTCTGAAGGGGGAACAGCGTAACGTCATTAAGTGATAAGCCATAATATAAAAAAAACAGAAATTAAGAATTTAATAACAAATTAAAAACAGCATTTTTTTAAAGTAAGATATCGCTATACAGTAAAAGCTCCTTATTCGCGTTTTCACAATTCGCGGATTTAAAAAATGCGACCCAATCCCTATATTCGCGGCAAAAATTTCTTTAATCGCGGGTCCAATAAGTACATGCATCATAACAAAAGGATTCCAACCCAATATCCTTTGCAAATGCCGTCAGATGGACTCATAAAAAAAGTAAAATAGATCTTATTGCAACTTTGCCTAAAGTATGTTGTTCAATGCAAACATGGCCGAAATCGCGAATGGAATAGGACGAGATGGGTTCGAACAGATAGAGTCGAGTGACATTCAGGAATGGCTTGAATCGCAAGACGAAGATCTGACTGAAACCGACTTGGAGGCAATTCACAGCCCACGGAAGAAGAGGCTTCAACAAGCACTGGAAACGTGACATTTCATTTGAAAAATCTGAGTGAATGGCAAATGAGCTTTGCGATTTCTTTATGAACGTCTATGGAACGAAGTCTTGCTTTGAAGAGGCAAATGGCTGATGCGACTGCTGCGTATCAGTCTGAATGGAAGGAGCTTTTGAAAGCAAGAGAAAATGACAAAATTCTTCAAACCATTGCCCAAGCCTTTGGATAATGAATCAAAATGTTCAAAAACTTCAATTAAATGGGTTTTATGTATATATTTTATCTTGTCACCCAGGAACGTATCCCCTATAATCCCGTATAAATGACCATTCCGTATTCACGGTTTCTGTATTCGCGACATATTTTTGGAACATATACCTCGCGAATAAAAAGCTTTTGCAGTATCCTTCTCAGTTCAAACTATTTTTAAAAAAGGACGCAGGAAAAATTTCGTGCAGGGGAAAAGAGAAAAACGCACCTGAGTGGAGATTCGTGCAGCCAGAGTCATTTCCAGATTCCCTTTCAATCCTAATAAAGCTGGCACAAGAATGAACAGCTGGGTGACATTTTCAAACACAGGCCATGTCTAAAGAAGCAAACGGATTAAGTGAGAGAAATATTACATCATGCAAAATATGACACTGTATTATATGAATTCAAAAAAAAAACATTAAAATATTTAATACTAGCCGCCTTTGGCGACCAGCTGGCTCGCCATGAGTAATGCGTTCTAAAATTTTCAATTAAATCACATATTCATTAGCCTTTGAAGTCATTCCCGGCATTGATTGGCCTGAAATTAATATTTTCTTGAAGATGATGGGCGGAGAGTTCTAAAAGAACATGTTTTCCTAATAATATTCTTTCATTTTATAAATCAGTCAGTTTTAACTATCGGTTATGCTTCCAAAATATTAAAAATATTGTTTTCGGTGATGTTGCCAAAATATTAAATGTTTTTTTAAAGAAAGCGAAAAAGGGGGGAAATTATTGAATAACTGATTTAGATGTTGCAAACGATCATATAATCCTTTGCTTTGCATTTATTTTTTTCAGAAAATGTCACATTTTATATTTCTTTTACTTTATCCAGTCACGTGCTGAAAGTTGCATTTCTGTAGATTTATTTTGCGATGGTAATTTTTAGGTTTACGATGGTAATTTTTAGATTTAATTTGTGATGACGGTTTTTTTTTTTTAATTTAAACTTCCGTCATTGTTTTCTTTCATTTTATCCAGTCACGTGCTGAAAAAAAAATATGGTTAAAATATTTCTTTAGAAATAAAAGCTTAAGTTATAGATTAAAAAACTGATACCGTTAGAAAGCTAATTTTTTTAATCTTTAAATGGATGTAAAAATCATGTTTGTGCCATCATATTTTCGGAAGTTATAGCGGAAAAAACTTCGAAATGTCACTTCAATTTTAATGAATTCAAATTCTAATTAAAAATTCGAAAAAGGTGTTCCGAGTTGCATATTCCCAACCTCCAAGGTATACATGTACCAAATTTGGTAGTTGTAGGTCCAACGGTTTGGCCTGTAGCGCGCCAACACACACACACACATTGAGCTTTATTATAAGTATAGGTACAGATTTTCTTTCTCATTTATCACTAATTTGTAGCCGAATACGTTCATCTATTTATCTTAACACAGTGACTTGCTAAATAATAAGGGTCGATGCCCTGTCTCTATTCGCTTGTTAAGGTCCGTCGGCTCAAGCACTCCCTTCAAAACGGCACGCATTCACTTAAAAAGTTTGGAAAATTGTTTTTAAACCGAAAATAAATGAAGTGTGGGGGGGAGACGAATGGTTCCAAATGAATCAGACAGGTTTAAACTTTATACAGACAGATTAATATTACACATACGCACTGACAAATATCGAAATAAACACGAAAAATCGTAACTAAATTATATGCCATAAATAATGTAAATAAAATTCTAAGAAAAATTACAAATATGCTGAAGCACAAGGAAGGTTTAGTGAGAAAAAAACAGGGCTCCTTTGGATCAACTGAATACTTAGCTTTCAAATGTAGAAAAAATTACATCAAAGGAAATGATATGTAAAAAATACCTTTTTGAAATTTAGTCATTTCTTTTCAATGAAGCAATTCATAAATATTTAAAATCTTTGTTTATATGCTTGGTTACAAAAAACTTTTTTACACAAAAAGCTCTACCTGCCTTCTCAAATCTCATGAGCAGTCAAACAACTTACATACATTATCATATGACAGACTACGTTCGAAGGAAAAATTTTGAAAAATGTGATTTTTCAAAAACTTTTTTTTTTTTTTTTTTTTTTTTTGGTTACTAACATTCTAATCAAAAATATATAAAATATACATACAAAAACATTATTTGAGAATAAAATATATTTTGAGAAATGAGAAAATGTGTAATCAATTTTAGTGAAATTGAACCCAAATGGTCGACACTCTCCACAAAATGGCAATGCTGCCGTCCTATTTCTCTTTGCACACAAGTTACAGAATGTAATGATGAATGAAATGAACCAAATCTAAGAAACATTTTGATATGCAAATAAGTGACAGGTACATATATATGCATTTTTTCCATAAATTCGCTACTTAATTTTTTTTAAAAACACCTATAAATGAAAAAGTATTTCGCCAACCATAAAACTTTTGGTTCATTTCATTGCCTATATTATTTAAAAAACACTCTGAAATTTTTATGTAAATACCTCCATTAGTTTTTGGGATATCATGTTAATGGTGATAATTTTTATGAAAATTAAAATTGAAGAGAGAGAAACATTTTAGCTGAGAAATAAATTTTGCTTAAAATTCCTCTGTATACTAGGTGAGACCTTCCTTTTCTAAGAAAAAAAAACTGTATTGGAAAGAGAAAAGTCGGAATGACAAGAAATGACACTTTTTTAAAAAATCGCCAATGTGGTCGAATACCAGCGTTTTCAACATAGTCAGATATCTTACAAGCATTCTATTCTATTCATATTTTATATATCCCACTCATTCCTTTGCCTGTACTTCACACTTCAACAAAGATTTAGCAGTTATCTGCTATCAGCTAAGATTAAATTCACTCATATTCTAGATTTTATTCTTAAGTTACAGATACTGAAAAACATGTCCTATGATTAAATATATGTTTCCGAACTTAAATTCAGTCAAGCTCATTGTATGGACAGATAATTTTTAGAAAATGACTTGATATTTAATTGGTTAAGATTTTAATATTTACATTAAAATTCATGATTAATATCTATACTAATATCATAAATGTGAAAGTTTAGGTGGATGGATGGATGTTTGTCACGCCCTAACGGCTGAACAGATTTGGATGAAATGTAGCACATAGATTATAATCAAGAGCAGAACAAAGGCAACTTTTTATTCTGGTTAATTGAGTGGTTCATTTTTTATTCATTAAAAACTTACTTTTGCACCAAAAAGCTGATGTAAAATACCGCCAAAGATGAGTAAGGCTCCTTTTTTTTCACCAACAGAAATGAGGTTAGGGTTAGCAGAATTTCGACCAATTATTTCAAACGATTCTATTTATTTTCTTAGTGTTTGATGTATCTAAAATCAAATGTTGTTAATCAATCGATCCTTCAAATTCATTCTGAAGTACTTTTAAATTAAAAGGTAACAGAATAAAGGAAATAAAAGAAAATTTCTAATCTGCATTGCGTTACGTCAACTGGCGTGGGAAAGTCAGACATGTGCGTTACGCCAACTGGCGTG
>JAPMOQ010053056.1:0-11795 GCA_026543055.1 Argiope trifasciata | reverse complement strand
AAAAGACGGACAGACAGATAGATAACTGGACGACAAAGGTGGTAAATTTAAAGTATACGACGAAATACATCAAGAACGCTTGCATTACTACGCTTGAATTCTCTGAATTATTCATTCACAGTCTAAGTATGCTAAATATAGTTCTCAAATAAAAATCAATAAATTTTAAAAGAAAATGTAAAACAGAAATTCCATTCTAAAAAATTACGCCTAAACTCAATTATTACCATCACAAACGATTCTAATTGTTTTAAGAGAAGCTGATCATTTAAATGTACATTTCAAACGATTAATAGTACATAAGTCAATAAAGAATTTAACAATTGATAACTTTCCTACTATTTGAAATTAAATCTGTTCAAAGCTTTTGAACTTCTGGGAATCAAATACATAATGCATAGCAAAAAATTTAGGGAAAAGGTTGTTTCGAGATTTGCATTATCACAGGACTGGAAGGTTTAAAATGGCCATGAATTCTTCTGAAATTAGAAATAATTACACTGCTTAAAATATGGTTAAAAAACGCATAGATAATCAGTAAAAATTTCAATAATGGTGTAGGTTTATATTGTTCAAGGGTAAATTACCAGAGCTTCATTTAATACTATTGTTAATGGCTTATTTTACATACAGGAACGATCTATAAAAAAAATTAAAGTTTCTGAAGAACATATACTGCATATATTAATGTAAATTTATTACTACGTACATTAATGTAAATATTTTTTTTAATTTTGTTTTATATTTTATCAATAGATTTGTAATTAGGGTTTAATAAATAGTGTCACTAGAAGAAAATTAAATTTGAATTCAGCTAATATCACCTACAAATTTTCGCAGATAAAAAGGATCAGTTGGCAAAATATTAATATACTTCTGATTTAGTAAGCTATTTATTTTATGCACCGTGTAATAACAATATTTCATAAATAAAATTCAAAGTCGTATAATGAACAAATAATTTATCTTTATCTGAGCAGATTTTTCATTTAAATGTAACAGCATTGAAATTAAATCTACAATGATAAACAGAAAAGTTTAAATTTGTAAAAGAAATATATAGCACGGAAAATTAACATTCGTAGTTGGAATCTTTTCTTACTGCTTACGTCATTTCAAGATTTTTTTTTTATAACTATTCCCATCTTACAAATAATTTCAATGCTTTTAACACCATTTAATTGTACTCCATACTTAAGAAACAATAATTTTTTTAAAGTTCCTATATTTAAGTAACATACATTTCAGTGTTCAAACTTACTAAATTAAACAAACGAATCAAGAAGAAATAAAATAAAAACTAATGAAACCAAAATTCTTTTGTTTAATGCAAATCTTTATATTCATGTAAAATAATTCATTTACCAAAATCTAGATTATTGTTCCAAAGTCGATATAGTATTTATATGAAAAAAATATCATTGGTCATTAATTTTTATCATATTTTTTGAATAAACTCCTTGAAAAGCAATTCATGCTTCATAAAAAACCAAGTGGAAAGTATCACATGAAATGGTATTAAACAACATTAAGTATTCGAAATTTTGTTAAGTATGTTAACTCTCGCCAAATCTGACACTTTCAGATAGCGTTTAAAATGTTGCAGCCTCTTCTAAAGCTCATCCTTTACAGTAACACAATCCCATTGTAAACGGGACCATTGATTGACAGTTTTATGACTCGTACGCAAATGACTCGTACGAAAGAGTCATACAACCACTCACTCTCCTCCAGTCCCAGACAGAGCCCCCACTCCTTGAGGGCGATGCGGTGGTCGTCGTCGGCGTCGCACCGGTCCAGGAAGGGGGCGATGCAGTGCTCCATGGCCAGAAGGGGGGCGCGGATAGGGAAGAGCTCGTGCCTCGAGACGCTCCTGCAAGAAGAAGAACCACTGCTTCACGACAGGCATTTAACAATCAATGTACATTCGCAAAGTGAATGATTTACTGAAATTAACAATGAATACAAACGAACGATTTTTCACGCGTTGGTGAAAAATAAACGTCCGTCCATTTATACGAAAACAAACAACATATACAATATTTTATCAACATGTACAACACGCAACAAATATATACAGCAAAAAAACAATATTTTAACTATTGTAGTGGAAGCTTTAGAAGCCAGGCACCATCCTCAAGACGGAGTGCTCACTTGTGGTCATGTTACCTAGCTACGAACCGAAAGACCGCCAGTTCTATTCTAGCTATCGCCAATAGCCGCAGACCCTCTTTTCCTTTTAACATGCTTTTAATCTAATCGTCCGAACACACACCGGTTAGCCTCTATTGAAGGGTGCCCCTTGAATCTCGCCAAGTGGTAGTTGCAAAGGTTGGCGATATGGTTTAATTTATGGGAAGATCTATAGAGTTTTTTTTTAACCCGAATCGTAATTTTTATTGGTTTAGATTTTAACATTATTTTTGGGTTTCAACTGTTTTTTTTTTTTTTTTTTGAAAACTCAATCGTGATTTTGATTTGTTTAGATGTTAATGTTGTTTTTGGAATATCCAACAATTTTTTTTTTGAAAACCCAATCATCATTCTGATTGGTTTAGATTTTAGCACTATTTTTTGAATGTTCAACGGCATATGTCATTTCAGTGGTCATTCAGTTATAAGTTGAATGTCAATTGATCAAGTTAATTTTGCTTCTGGTTCTGAAAATGACTTCGGTAAGTAAGATCCATCGCAAGTTTCTGTACGACTCGAATAAAAATAGGAACGAAAGCAGCGATTGACTGGTGTGTGAATAAAGGTTTCATTAGCAATCGGCATGAATGTGATATTTGTGCGAAAGATGCAGTGTCTCTGGTCGAACGTAAAAATCGATCAGACTGCTTTGAATGGGGTTGTTGTGTGAAAGGTTTCAATGCTCACCACATAAAACGATCCATTAGAAAGGGATCGTGGTTTGGGGAGATGTAGTGGAAGCTTTATAAGCCAGACAACATCCTAAAGATGGAGTGATCATTTTTAGTTTTGTGGTCATATCACCTGGCTACCAACCATAATGTCCCGAGTTCGGGCCTAGCTATTGCCAATTGCAACACGGGTGATCTAGGACGCTCAGAATTAAAATAACTACGCAAACTTCGTTTAACTGTTGTGGCGCCCTTTACTCGAAAAAAAATGGCGATAAATAATCAGCCGATAAAAAAATCTCGATAAATAATGAGTCGACAAAATAAATAAAAAATGAAGCTGTTAAATAATCAGCCAATAAAAAAATGAAACTGATAAAGGATCAGTCAAAGAAACAAACAAAATGGGTAAGAATGGGAAGACGCATTAAAGAAAAGTTCACAAAGGCCAATAAGATCACCACTAAACAATAGCAATCATCTCACCTCTCACGGGATGGTCTGGCTTATAAAGTTTCCACTACAAAGAGCATTTTATAGGGCTTATCAACTTTACTTATAATGTGTTCGTTGCAATTTTTTAAAGTTTTTTTGGTGGATGTTCTATAGAAATTTCATTATGTTTTGGCCTCCATTTCTGTTTGCATAAAATTGGCAAATTTTGTTTGGTATGGCGCCAAACAAAAGTCGCCAATTTCGCCAAAGGGGCACCATCAAATCAATTTTTACCTGTCAAAAGGATGCGAGTCGAGATCGCAGAACTTCCAGATGACGGCGTTGGCCCACTTCTTGGCGAGGTCCCTCTCCGCCTCCTGCTCCAGCTCCAGGTATCGGTCATCGAGCTCGGCCCTCTGGGCCAGGTCCTTCATGATGTTGAAGAGCCACTCGCGCATGCGCCGGGGGAAGTCCTCCATCTCTTCTTCGGAGCACTTGGGAATGTCTGGGGAGAGGAGAACATTAGACAAGAACAAAAATGAAATCTACGATCGCCCATTTCAAGTTATTAAGTGAAAACATCATTTATCTTCATTGATTTCAATCGGTTAGAAACAACCACAATACTTCTCTCTTTGTATATATACGCATTTCAAATCATAAAATACTTACCAGTAAATTCTTAAAAAATATTAATTTATATTGAATTGTTATGAAAACAATATTTTTGCAAAAGCAAACTGTTTATTTTCTAATCATAAAACAGTTTCATAATGGATTCATCTTAGAAAAGGAGTGAAATCCTTCAATGTTTCCCACTTGAGAATGAATGAAGTGAGATTTGCCCACTGAGGGAAAGAGAAAATACTTTTAACAAAACTGTTATTAAAACACATTATTAAAATTAAATTATTTCATTTCCTCCGGAAAAAAATGGCATTCCATGAAAAGAACAGCGATGACGTCCTTACGTAACACTTCTAAGGATAATTCTTCCGAAATTAAGTAGGGGTCGTGGTAGTAAGGTCTCGGCTTCGGAAGCGGAGGGTTTCAAGTTCGAGACTCAATTCCACCGAAGAACCGTCGTGTGAGGGGGTCTCTTGCACGTTAAGTCTGTCAGGCCAAACGGCCTCCCGCTAGTGTGGTGTGGAGAAAAGGGTGTCAGCTCAGGTGTCATCTGACCGTGGTTCAAAATGACGAGATCCATCCCAAAATAGCACTCGTTAAACGGGACGTTAATATAACTAAACTAAACAAAACAAACTCGAAAATTAAGTACCGGGTGGCCAGAAATAAAACACCCCTACTCTGACCTCCCTGGATATCGAACTACTCAGTGTAAAGGCTTGAAAATTTGTGGACATACTATTCAAAAAATGGGGAAACGGATTTCACGAAAAAAAAATTTAGTTCCAGAAATCACCGATAGGTGGCGCTGTACCACTGGACGTATGCTGAAAAGACACAAAAACACGTTTTAAACACATTTTATTTGAAAGTACCAAGCATACATGAAACAAGGACGTTATCGATGCAGGGAATGCTGCTCAATATGGTTCCCTTCCTGAAGATGTAAAATGTGAAGTCTGTGGACAGCTTGTTCAACTGCGGATCGTAACTGGTCATCTGAGATGCTTCTCACATGCAGACTGATACTCTCTTTCAAATCTGCCAAGGTTATCAGACGTTCTCGATAAACAAGGTTTTTTAAGTGTCCCCAAAGCCAAAAATCACACGGATTAAGATCCGGTGAACGAGATGGCCAAGTTGTCGGAAACGCGCGACTGATTATTCTGTCAGTGGTGAAATGTTGGCGAAGAAACTGTTGCACAGGGAGTCCAATGTGTGGAGGTGCTCCATCTTGCATAAAAGTAATGGTGTCAAGGCATTGGCGCTGCTGCAAATGGGGTACAACAAATGTTTCGAGCATCCTTTTGTACCTGTTGGCCGTCACGGTACATGTCCCAAAGCCATTGGAAGTAACCTCTTCGAAAAAGAACGGTCCAAGGATGAATGTGGCTGTGAATCCACACCAGACTGTAACTTTCGGTGAGTGGAGTGGAATCTCTTGGAAGGTACGGGGGTTTGTCGTGTCCCATATGCGACAGTTATGGGTGTTCACTGTTCCACTGAGGTGGAAATGGGCCTCATCGCTCCACAGAATCTGCCACGGCCACGATGCATCCACTTCAACTCTAGCAAGAAATGTCAATGCAAAGGTCAGTCGCATCTCCCTGTCTGTGGCCAGCAATTGTTGATTAGGGCGGATTTTGTACGGGAAACAATGCACCATTTTTCTGAGTACGTTCCACACTGTGCTATAGGGAACACCCAAGTGTCGTGACACTGCACGTGCACTACTGCAGCCTAAAACATTATCCATTGACTGTTCAACAATACCGGTGGCAACATCTTCAACGACATCTGAACGAACCGGTTTGCGTCCTCGACCAGGCTGAACTCCAAGATGTCCAGTTTCCTCGAATCGAGCGATCATTCTCCTGAGAGCTTGTGGAAGCAATGGTCCCTTACGCAAATCCTTAAGTCGGCGAAACTCTCGAAGTGCTGCTGGAGCATTTCCTTTATTCTCGTAAAACAACTTCACAAGCAAAGCGCGTTCTGGCAGCGTGACAGCCATCACTAATAAGAATGACATTCCCCACCTTTTAACTTCTTTTATACCCAGAACATGGCTTCTAACCATGCTTTATGCAAATTTTTCTGATTACAGTATGAAATTGCAGTTACAACGGGAGTTCTAGCTTCTTTACTATTTTTATTTTCCATAAGGGGCAGAAAAATTAAAAAGGAAGCATGGAAGCATTCCATTCCGCATAAACATTTTAATTTTTATTATTATTTGTGTCTTTTGATCATAGTTCCAGTTGTGCAGCGCCACCTATCGGTGATTTCAGGAACTAATTTTTTTTTCGTGAAATCCGTTTCCCCATATTTTGAATAGTATGTGTACAAAATTTTGAGCCTTTACACTGAGTAGTTCGATATCCATGGAGGTCAGAGTAGGGGTGTTTTATTTCTGGCCACCTTGTACTTCTCAACACCTTTCTTCTAAAATGAAGTACTTTTAAGCACCTTTCTTTCTTCTTTTTTTTAAATTTAAGCACTTTTTAAGGTTTTTTCATGACGCTACCCACCCTGCAGACAGCAATAAATAAATAAATAAAACAAAAAAACAAAGAGCAGAAGGGTGTGGGGCCGCACCTCTGCACTCCCCGTAGTAGTCGACGTGGACGTGTTTGTACTTTTTGGTCTTGCACTCCTCCGAGTCCTCGCTGCAGAAGCACCGCATCCGGTACACCTCGCAGTCGCTGCTCCACGTCTCGTTGTGATTGCTGCACACCTGCAACGGAAAGAGACGCTTGCTTACAACTCGCACAGCTTTTTTTTTAATCAATGAAAGAAATTCAAAGTTTTGAAAATTATCCAAGATGGCTACACAGAGAGAAAGTGCTGCAAAAATTAAGTAGTTTTAAGCACCATAACTAAAAAAAATGAAGCCTCTTTGTGCATGTCCGCATATGTAAACCTCGTATTTTCTAATCCTGGGTTACTTCCTGTTTCATTGTAATGCATCCTTTTTATTGAAATTCTAAATGTGCATTTTCAACCTTGTAATGTTTATTACTGTATTTCCCTAATATTTGTTCAATGCCTCCTATTATATCCTTTTGGTTTTAACAAAAACAGAAAAGGATAATAAAAATGATATAAAGAAACTATTATTACCAAGAATTGAATTCAATTTTATAAGAAAATTATTTAAAGCACTGCATGTAATAGAAGTTCAGACATTTTTCGACTTGCAACAAGTTCGGCATATTTCACACTTCGCTCTTTCGGAATAACCCTTCCAATATTGCAATACGATGCCCAATGTTGCAAAAAACGAGCCAAAATAAAACATCGCCACATTGGTGGCCTCCGACAATGAATACGCTCTGCGCTCGCCATAATGCTTGGCGATAGCGAAACATTCTATTTGCTCGTCATAACGCTTGGCGACAGCGAAATATTCTCTTTGCTCGCCATAACGCTTGAAGCTATAAAATCGTTCGCTTCTCCAAAGACTGACTGGTGGGGAAATGTTGTAGTGGTACCTTAATAAGCCAGTAACAGCCACTAGACATTGGTGATCACTTTTGCAAGTGGATATGTTACGCGACTGCAAATCTTAAGGTCCGATCCTTGACGGAGTTCAGTTTCCCTCTTGGCGCGACCGGCATAATTCCAGCCAAGAGGCTAGATAATTCCGTCCTTTTTCCTATTGTTGTTTCGCAGGGCAGAAACAGTATTAAGACTTCGGAGCAGTCAGTTCAAAGAGAAAAAAAAATCAGCTCTCGAACATGCTAAGGCTGGTCCAATTTTCGATTTATCGAAAGAAAAAAATAACGATACTTTAAAAAAATCAATTTTTCGATATCGGTTTTTGAAAAATATAGATTTATCGGTATCAGGATCATGAATCATAGTTCACGAAGAATCCAGATATAATAAATCGATAAACACAATGAATTTGTGTTTTCGATTTCGCAATCGTTTCAGGATTGTGTTTATTTTGTATTGCTCTTCATTGTTTTTAACCGTCATACTTAATTTTTGTTACTATTTCTGTAAAATACCGTCAGATACCAATACATAAAAACAATTATTTTACGAATACCATTTCGGAATAAACTGTCCCCTAAGTGAATGATAACAAATTGATACTTAAAGTACGCTAAAAACACTGTTTATTGAACACATTTTCTTTTTTCGTTGTTGTTCTTTCTTGTCGTTCAGACTTTCCAAAAAAGTTTTCTATGAAAAGGATGGCATGAACTATCATCCAGGGTCACAGATTTTTCAAATAAAATTTGTTTTTCTTTAATTGCCACAAAATTTTCCAACCGTTAATATAACTCAAAAACGAATAGAGGCAGAAACATTTCAGCGTGTGTTTAAAATGGCAATGAAATGAACGAAAAGTTTGACTGCAGATGGAATGCTTTTTCATTTATAGGGATTTTGAGAAAAATGAAGTCGTTGATTTATGAAAAAATGCATATATGCGCCCATTTTTACCTAAAACTTCTTTGCATCGCAAACTGTTTCTTAGATTGTGGTTCATTTCATTCATCTTCGTATTCTATAACTTAGGCACAAAGACAAATAGGATGGCTGCATTACAAATTTTGTGTAGAGTGTTGACCGTTTTGGTTCAATTTCATTAAAATTTATCAAGCATTTTCCTGTTTCACAAAATATATCATATTTTCAAATAATTTTGTTGCATTTATGGCATTTTGTACTATAATTGACAATACATCTAAAACCACTGTTAAGTAGTTTTTAAAACATCCAAATTTTCAAAATTTTTTGTTAGAACGAATATTAACCTTTCATCGGGCGTGAGAGATACACTAGAGATGAATTTCGTTTTATAATTTCAGATCTGCTCTGCCGTCACTGGGAACGTCTGCCTTTGGCTATTTGACCTACTTTTATTTGTCATCGTAAATTTGTGGCGTTAAGAGGTCACTACCATTTAGACATTTGTACTTCAGAAATACGCGGGACCGTTCATGTCAGTTTTTGTATGATTTTACAAATAAATCCGCATTGCTTTAGACTGGCGAAAGCTGGTAAATGCATTTACGAAGGAAAATGTTCAAAAAAAGCACCCACATCTCTTAAAAATAAGCTAAAATAAAAGGTGCTGAAGAGAAAAGCCGAACTAGGTATTGAAGAAGTGGGAGATGCGACGTCAGGGAAAAAACCCTTGCTATAAAGAAAAGCGGACTAGAATCACGAGGTTCGGCTGTGAGATTTGACAGAAATTTATATGTTAGGTGCACACTAAACACATTTGCTGAAATTGCAACAGTGCAATGAAATAACAATGAAACTATTTTCTTCCTTTTCACATCTAACTTTCATTTACTTTTTTATTTTTATGCATTAATTCTGTATTTCTGCATTTCTATATTTTATATGCAAATTGTTCTGTCAAAATATCGACTATTTCATTTATATTCCTTTTAAATCAATTCAGTTAACCTGTGGTCATTTTATATTGTTATTGCAATCTATATTTATATTGCTTCTGCTTCTTTTTAAGTAAAAAATGTTTTAAAGTGATTGTAGTTATTAATCCAAAGCTATTTACAACATAATTTTAGTAGTTACGCCTTTGAAAATTTGCATTTTACTACAGCGTATGTGGGAAATACGCGCGACCTTTCATGTTGGTATGACGGCCGCCGGAAGGTTAAAAAAGCATGACATTCGTTTTCTTTTCCATTTCAATTTGTTTCCAATTGAGGGAAAACTCCCTGTTTTGAGCGCTAAACGGAGGAGACGGCACCTACCCTTCGTCGGTCGTCTGTCTCCTGGGGGCACTCCGGGATGCAGACGCACTGCCCTTCCCCCTTGTCATTCACCTCGCAGATCCGGCCGGCTCCGCAGCGCACCTTGAGGCAAGGGTCTGCAACAGAAAGAGATCTCGGTTCAAAATGTGTTTGCATTACATCTGCTCCATGTCTTCTGTTGTAAAACAATGAGTTCGGTAAATATCATCATCTGTTAACAGATACTTAGCAGATGATTTCTTTTCAGATATTTTATAACTGTTTTTAATTAGATGGTCCTTGTCTTTACGATCTTTTAAGTGTAGAAATGGGCATCTAATTAAATAGATGGCTTAATGCCATTGGATAATGAGCTATCTGCTCCATGTCTTCTATTGTAAAACAATGTGTTCGTTAAATATCATCATCTGCTAACAGATACTTAGCAGACGATTCCTTTTCAGATATTTTATAACTGCTTTTAATTAGATGGTCCTTGTCTTTACAATTTTTTTGGTGTAGAAAGGGGCATCTAATTAAATAGATGGTTTAATTAGGATAATTAAACCGTGTGACTCACCATTGGATAATGAGTGAGTCACGCGGCTAACGACGTGTTGGGGACAAAGGGCTACATCATGCGTGGATAAATGTGTTCCTTTCGCGACATATTATTAGAGACGGAAGATGACAGAGAAAAAGGCATTAAGGTGACTTTTAGCAAGGAATCAGGCTGAAGAAAAAAGCATGTGGGAACATCTATTACAAGTGGATGGGAATATAAACTACTTAACACATAACCAGCTGGCTTCATGAATAACACATGAGAGGCGTTTGTTCGGTAAATGACAGCATCTGTTAACAGACACCTAGCAGAAGATTCCTTTTCAGATATTTTATAACTGCTACCATTTTTTAATTATGTTAAAAATATTATTCAAAGTAAAAGTAAACGATTTATCTCTCTGATAAACATATTTTATGGATATTATTTTGTATAATAACTAATGATCGATTGTAAACCTTTTGAAATCTGGCAATAATTTGTAAATTATGATGTGAATGAAGAGAATAAACGAAACTGATGGAATTCTGAAAGGCTTGGAGTCTTGTTTTGATTTTTTAAGATTATAAGATGCTCTGCAAGCTTCAGAAATTTATATACATAATTTGAAGCGTAAGAAAACGTTTAGTATTCTAGAAAGCATGCTAAACAATAGATGCCTTTTTGGTTTTGACAATAACAAAAAAGGAGAATAAAAATGAAATAAAAAAACTATCATTACCAGAAACTTTAGTCAACATTTATGACAGAACAATTCAAAACACTACATGTAAAAGAAGGGCAGATGTTTTCCGAGTCGCAACCAGTTCGGCATATTTCATACTTCGCTGTTTCGGAAATAACTATTTCAATAGTTATTTCCGATGTTGCCAATGTTGAAAAAACGAGCCAAAAAAAAAAAAAAAAAAGGTCACTAACCATAATCTCAAAATGGGTTAAAACGTGTTTCCTTCACAGAATGCTTTCCTTTCGTCGTTTTATTTATTTATTTTTTGCTTTACCCAGTAAATAAATATTTATGATTTTTATCGATTTAACGTATTTATCGAATGCGGAAACAAAACGGAATATCATATGCTGAAACAAAAAAAGAACTTCTTTGCACTTCTCTAGAAAAGTAAGCACTTTTATGAACCTATCTTCCAAAATGAAGCACTTTTAATCAGCTTTCTTCCAAAATGAAGCATTTTTAATCATTTCCCTTCCTTCATTTTTAAGGTGCTTAAAATTGGTTTTCAAATTTAAGCACCTTTTAAGGACTTTTCATGACGCTACGTCCCTGTATTCCTGCATAGCAGTCGATCCACAATTACAAAATAAAATAATAATAAGACAAAATTTAAAACTTTGAAAATGGTAACCTTACATTTTATGCTGATACCAGCGGGCGACCGAGCTCCGCTCGGAGAAAACAGGTATCGAAGCTAACTCGAAGATTTAAATTTTCAATTGTGATTTATCAAAACAATACATGCCATAAGAAAATTTGTGAAACCATTGGTGAAAAGATAACCGGTTAAAGTGCACCATTGTAAACTATTCTAAACAAAGTTAGAGTTTGGAAAGGGAACTATTCTATACAAA
>JAPMOQ010053053.1:0-10112 GCA_026543055.1 Argiope trifasciata | reverse complement strand
ATGCATTTTTTTCCATAAATTCATAACTTAATTTTTTAAAGAAACCATTTATAAATGAAAAAGTATATCACGAACAATAACACTTTCGGTTCAATTTTTTTGCTCATATCATTTAAAACACACGCCGAAGTTTTTATGTAAATACCTCCTTTAGTATTTGAAACATCATGTTAGCGGTGGAGAATTTTTATGAAAATTAAAATTTGAGTTAAAGACAAATTTTAGCAGAAAAATATGTTTTACTCAAAATTCCATCGGATTATAGGTTAGATCTTCCTTTTCGTAGAAAAAAATAAACTGTTTTGGAATGAGGAAGGTCTGAACTACAGAAAATAACAATATTTTTTTTTAAGTTATCAATTTGCTCGGTAACTAGAGTTTACAACGTAGTCGGATACCTTGGTATAACTAAACTAACTAATCAACTCTTGCAAAATTTAATTATTTTTGGTACCATTTTGATACTTTTTAGAGGAAAAGTAATTAAAATTAAATTTTTTCTTTGTTTACTTAAATAGAAATTGAATTATTTTTTTAAAAAATCTTTATTGTTTATTTTACTTAAAGATTATTGTAGAGCTGTCAGTTTTTTCGGTTGGAAATTTGGAAAGCTCAACAGATAATTTCATCTCTCTCCCAGTGGGTTGGCTTTGATTGCTCTTGACGAGACAGAAACGGTATTTCTCAAAAGTTCTATCCTAAAATAATTGGACATAACAGCTTTCTCCCTCCATTCAGAAAAGATTAAGGCCCCCGTCCGTATTGGAATTTTCAGTTTTTCCCAATCGAATGAAATGGCCTTTGTGCCCCCCCCTGTGTATAATATCTGGAGGAAGACGCATAGTATTGACAAGCAAGAACAAGGTACACAATCCCCTTCTTCGCTGTAAAGAAGAGATCGCTGATGGCCGGCATGTGCTTTGGGTGACGCAATCCCCGAGTTTTTTCGAAAAACAAAATGTCACATTTTCATATCGACTTTGATGATTTTGAGTTGCATAAATAAAAATGAATGTTTGTCTGTATGTCTCTTATGCGCTGCTGTACCGCTAAGCCCGATTGCGATGAATTGCTTGCCCGATTGCGAATAGTTATTGCTTGCATTTACATGATGGTTATAGGGATAGTACAATTATGTAATCTGTACAAATCAAAAGGAATGTTACCAAACTCGATTAGTTTCATAATAATTTATCCTAATGAAAATCTATATATCATGTGGAAATTCAATAGTAATGCATTAAATGTCAATAAAAAAAATAGAAAGTCACTAACAGTATGAAATGCATATTTATTGGAAAACAAGAAATCCAAACCGTTTTGAATTTCTTGATTTTCAGGTATCCGATTGCGTTAAAAACGCTGGTTATCGACCACATTGGCGCTTTTTTTTGTTTCTTGTAGTTCAGACTTTCTTCTGTCCAAAACAGTTTACCTTTTCTAGGAAAAGGAAGACCTGATCTATCATCCAGGATTAAATATTTTTCAGTTAAAATCTGTCTTCCACTTCAATTTTCTCAAATTGTAAATTTTCATAAAAATTCTGTACCGTTAACATGATATCTCAAAAACTAATAAGGGTATTGACATAAAAATTTCTGCGCGTGTTTTAAATAATAAGGGCAAAGAAATGAACCAAAAGTTTTCTTGTTGAAAAAACACATTTTAATTTACAGGTGTTTTTAGAAAATTTATGTTATGAATTAGTGGAAAAAAATGGATATATACTTGTTTTTTTACTCATAAAGTGTTTGCATTTTAACAATTTTCTTAGATTTTTGTTCATTTCATTCTTCATGATATTCTATAACTTGCTTAGAAAGCAAAATAGGATTGCTGCATTACCATTTTGTGTAGATACTGTGTTAACCAATTTATCTTGGTTTAAAATTGAACTGCAAGTCAAATGACGTTTGGAACAAAAAAATGCAACCCACAGGTTTTTTCAAACATTAGAAGCGGGAAGAAACATATTTTTATTTATTTTCCTTTTTTCGACGTCAATGCATCTTCCACTTGAAATTTATTCGAAGGTCGAAAATTCCGAGCCCACATGTGACACTACTGCTGTATTTTACGAACTATTTTCATGAAGTTTTCTGCCCCATTTTCTGACGTTTTATCCGGCCAAGTTTTATTTCTAGAAAATAAAGTAAATAAAAGGAAATTTTATGAATTTGAACCGAAAACACGCTGACATGCATCACTGAGCTCAAGCTTAAGAACATTTCTAAAGTAAATACTTCTAGCGTCAATCTTATAAAAAGCTTCTTTCCTTCGCGATAAAAAAAAATCCTCCTCGTTTTTAAGAACTTGCAGAGAGCAGTTTAATCTGATTTAAAGACAGTCAACTTATAAATTAAAAAAAACAAGAGCTTATTAATGGCTTTATGATAAATAAAACAAAGACTTTTTTAGAGTTCGGTTATTTGGATAAATCTTACATTATTCCATTGTCTTAAGAAAGAATTTTTTTCCCTGTACGAAAAATTATTTGGAGTTAATATTATTTCATTAACTTGAACATAAAAAGAGACATACAGACAAACGCTCATTTTTATTTATATAGATTCACAGATGACGAAATATTTCCCAAATTTGCATAACATTTTTCCTAATTCTTTATAACTATTTTTGATTCCTGGTGATGTATCAAAGCGCAAACGTACAGCCACTAACACTTTCAATACCAGTTTTTTTCCCTCCAAGCTCGGCACGTTGAGTGCCAACGACGAGATAACTCGTAGATGGCGTTCTTTTTTAGGACGCCAACGACGAGATATCTTGTACTGTGTTTACTGGCCATTTTTGCGCAGCTACGAATACACTCGCAGTGTAACAATTATCTAAAGTACAAAAAATATCTTCGGATCTATTTACGGCATCTATTGACCATGGATTAACCGCCAAATAACTCGCCAAGGAGACACAACACATTCAGTAAAGATGCTAAATTCAACCTAGACGATCATATTTCTGAGCTATTGTACATAAATGCAATATAAGGCTTTCTCTCAGGTAATAGTTTTAACGGAGAGTTTGTGAGAAAGTTTCAGGGGAACCAAAAATATAGGTTTGAAATTTTCACTAAACATTTAATAATAGTTAAATGTTAATAATAATTTCACTAAACATTTAATAATAGTTTTTTGCCATCACCGCCGAAAATATTAGATTACAGATAATTTTGCACCATTATAGTTTTCAAAAAATTATCTTTTCAACTATATTAAAGAGATTTCCCGGTATAAATATACACTAATGGAAAAAAAATCCCAACACTAGGAAGGAGCTGAGCTAGATAAACGAAATTCTGTAGGCGTGTATACACATATGAAAGATGACATCGATTCTAATTTCAAGCTACGTGCGTAAGTGTGGCGCTAGTAGCGACTCTATGAACATGCAAAGGAGGTTTGCTTTAAATAAGCACTGTAAGGTTCGTGATAGTTATTTACAGTTGAGATTTGACGTAGTGGGTTAATGTTAGTCAGGGATGCCTGTGAGAAGACGAAGAAGCCATTATCAACAGTTCACTGAGTTTGAACGAGGTTGTGTTGTAGGGCTACGAGAAGGTGGGTTTTCTTTCCGCGATATTGCTGAAAGACTTGGCAGGAATGTATCCACTATGCATGAGTATTGGCGGCAGTGGTCAAGGGAAGGTACTGCCTCAAGAAGACCAGGTTCCGGGTGGCCACGTGGTACTACTGAGAGAGAAGATCGTCGTATTCGGCGTATGGCTGTGGCTAATCGTACTGCGTCTGCAGCTGAAATTCGAGCTGCAGTTGGCACCACAGTGACACAACGAACTGTTACAAATTGGTTACTTCAAGGAAAGCTCCGAGCCAGACGCCCTGTACAGTGCATTCCACTGACTCCAAACCACTGCCGTTTGCGATGTGAGTGGTGTCAAGCTAGAGCTCATTGGAGGACGGAGTGGAGATCTGTTGTGTTTTCTGCCTTGGTCGCAGTGATAGCCGTTTGTTGGTTAGAAGGATCCCAGGTGAACGCCTGCTAGTGATCTGTCTGCGGCCTAGACACACAGGGCCTACTCCTGGAGTTATGGTTTAGGGAACAATTTCGAATGACAGCAGGAGCACTCTCGTGGTTATCCCACGCACCCTGACTGCAAATTTGAACGTCAGTCTAGTGATACAACCTGTTGTGCTGCCATTCATGAACAGCATTCAAGGGGGGGGGGTTCCAACAGTATAACGCTCGCCCTCATACCGCTGTTGTAACCGAACATGCTCTACAGAGTGCCGACATGTTGCTTTGGCCTGCTAGATCACCAGATCTTTCGCCGATCAAGCACGTATGGGACATCATTGGACGACACAATACATGCACGTTTGCATGCTTGCATTCAAAATTCTAGTGATTGCACCAGTTACTAATGTACCAACATTTAACATTTGAAATGGCTCTTCTCGCCAATGGCTCTACCTGTGATCTTGAAACTTTAATCA
This sequence comes from Argiope trifasciata, assembly GCA_026543055.1. Taxonomy (NCBI): domain Eukaryota; kingdom Metazoa; phylum Arthropoda; class Arachnida; order Araneae; family Araneidae; genus Argiope; species Argiope trifasciata. Next base: position 5,643 of record JAPMOQ010053053.1, on the reverse strand, counting down.
ATTAAATATGTTACCTAGACAAATGTATTTCTAAAATTTCATTATTGTACAATAGTTTTTTTCTTAGTGTTGGGATTTTTTTTCCATCAGTGTATTTTCTATGTTTAATCCATTTTGAAAGACAATATTTTAATCTTATTTTCTAATATTAAACTTGAGAATTCTGAACGAATATGAAACGAATCACGATATACAAGAAATAGTTTCTTTTATTACCATTCTGGAAGAAAATCGAACTTTTAACTCTAAAAGAATACTTAAATCTAACAGATAAAAATGAATATTTGTTCGTAGAATAGAATAAATACTACATGCTTCTCCTTTATGTTTACTTCAATTTGCAGGAATTGATTCATATCATATCAAGAAAACAAATATCATTCCTCCTATCCTTCTTAATGAAACAAGATAACTATTCCAAATTACAAGAGATATTTCCAAGATTATTCCGTCTTCTTCAAAACCACCCCGGGTACCAGCTAGTTAACAATAAACTTTAAATTAATTTTTATTTCAAAAGAAATAAAAATTTGTGAAACATTTTCCTGTAACTTCCAAAATCTATTCCCGCGTTATTTGCATAAATTAAGTTCTTTATTCATTTGTGGAAACATGCCTTTTCTGTGGCCAGAGCGTTTCATTAATGATGCCTGTCTCGCCAGAAAATTAAAATTCAACAATTTACCTCAGTCACAAGTGCCTGCAAACGTAGTATTTCTCTGGGGACTTCATCTCTGAAGACAGCTCTTAGAAAATGATGGAAATTTTCCATCAATCTATTCATTCTTAAAGTCGAATTTCAATTAAAAGTGAGCATTGTATATTTACTTAAGAGAAAATTCTAGAATATCACCATATTTTAAAGATATCTTACTATGCTCGAAGAAAAATTTTCGAAATTTCTCCTTCGAATATGCTCCAATTTTCGAAAAATTGGATTTTTTAAAAAACTATTCAAAAATATGGTGGTTAGATGTTTTGTGAATTATAATACAAAATGTCATACATGAAAAACATTATTTGAAAATATAATACATTTTGAGAAATAGGAATATTTGTATTAAATTTTAGTGAAATTGAACCAAAACGGATAACATTCTATACAGAATTGTGATGCAGCAATTGCAAATGTACGCAAGTTATAGAATATTATGATGAATGAAACGAACCAAAATCTAAGAAACATTTTGGGATGCAAAGAAGTGATGGGTAAAAATATACTCATATATGTATTTTTTCCATGAATTCAATACTTAATTTTTCTAAAAATGCCTATGAATGAAAAAGTATTTCACCGGTGATAAGTATTTGTATTCATTTCATTGCTTATGTTATTCAAAACACGCGCTGAAATTATGTGAAAGTATTGGCATTAGTTTTTGAAACATCATGTTAACGGTGCAGAATTTTTATGATCATAAATATTTTGAGAAAAAATGAAGTCAAATTTTATCTGAAAAATACCTTTTGCTTAAAATTCCCCTGGATGATAGGTCAGACCTTCCTTTCCCCCTTTTTTCATTTGGAAAGAGAAAAGTCTGAACTGTAAGAAATAACAATACAAAAAAAAAATCGCCAATGGGGTCGATAACCAGTGTTTTGAACGTAATCTGATACCTTAAAGTGAAAAAAATAAATATATCTCTGACAAAAGCGCTTCCGTCAGATGTGCCCTCACCCCTTCGATTCCTCCAGATCTCAAAACCCGAGAAACAGAGCTTTTCTTGTCATGGAAGAGCAACAGGTTGCTCTTTAACTCTGTGCCGTTCCGTCACAGCATTGAGAGGGAATCCCCGGAGGACGGACGGATCCCCAATCGCAGAAAGAGTTGAAAGTCGACAACCCAGCTCGAGTGTTGGTGGGATGCATTGCAATGGGCTCTCCGTGTTTTCCTTTTTTTACCGATGGAGAGTAATGCATTTTTTTGTCGAATGCTCGAGAGGGATTTTTGAACTTTATTGTCTGTTGCTTACAGATTTGACACCTACACCATGAATGGATCAATACCTTGCTATTGCGGTAGTAAACTGAAATAGATATTTCGTTGGTGATATTGTTACAAATCTGTCATTTTGCTTTCCCTCACTAATAATGCTATCGTACAGAAGACCGATTTACAGTCCTCTGTATTGAACGGCGTCCGGTTGTGACGTAAGAAATCTCAGAGTTGGTGACAAATTTGGCAACAAAGTTGGTGACAAAATGGATAATACCCGAAACATCGAGAATTTTCCCTAACCCTCCATTAGGAGTCGAGATACACCCAGCATGCTCCTGATTGTTCCAGAAGACTTTAACTCCACCTTCCGCCTCTATATAAGGCAGGCAATATATATTTCGTTGAAAATATTTTATTCGGGGTTTTAATTCTTTACTGACTCGGTACGAGTTAAAGTATCCGACTACGTTCGAAGGAAATTTTCTTTTTCATTTTATATTTTAAAACCTATTTAAAACTACGGTTTTTAGATGTGTTGTCTATTATAATATAAAATAGTACCAATACAAAAATATTATTTGAAAATATAATATAATTTGAGAAATAGGAAAACTGATAGTAAATTTTTAAGAAATTTAACCAAAACAGTTAACCCTCGCCACAAAATGGTAACGCAGCAATCCTACTTTTCTTTGTCCACAGGTTATAGAAAACAATGATGAATGAAATAAACCCAAATCTAAGAAAAATGTTATGATGAAAAAATTATGGGTATAAAAACGAGCATATATGCATTTTTTCCATAAATTCAAAACTTTATTTTTCTAAAAACAAATATAAATGAAAAAATATTTTCTCCAACAACAAAACTTTTGGTTCACTTATTTACTAATATTATTTAAAACACAAGCTGACATTTTTACGTAAATACCTCTATTAATTTTTGTGGTATCCTGTTAAAGGCGGATAGTTTTCATGAAAAATAAACTTTTGAACAAATTGAACAGATACGTTTTATTTCAAAAATATGCTTTGCTTAAAATACTCCTAGATTGTAGGTCAGGCCTTTCTCTTCCTAGAAAGCATAAGCTTATTTAGAAAGAAAAAAATTCTCAACTACAAGATATAGCAATTAAAAAATTGTGGTCAGTAAGCAATTTTTTGAACGTAGTCTGATGCCTTAATGCATCATTGCACTTGCGAGATCCATTTCAATTTGAGAAACCAAAGGCGATACTGCGAAAACTTATAACAAACAAACTTGTAAACTTTTAGGTTTTTACCACAGTTTTAATATCATTCCAAACATTCAACCATGACGGAACTTATCGGCGAAAAACTTTTCGATGAATTAATTACACGTGGATACTTCATCTGATTGTTCACGTGACTTTGAAATAAGCTCACTGGCATGAAAACAAATCCAACTGGAAGGTGTAGCGTGTGCTTTTCAAAAGGAAAGCGGTTCGAAACGAGATAAATCTGCAAAACCTGTTGCGTACCATTACACGAGGGCCATACAGTTTATTACACAAAAAAATTATTATTAAAAGTTATATAAAAATACATCCGAAGTTTAATTTCCTTTCTTTCAATATTAAAAAAAGTTATTGGAGCTTATTTTGAACGTATTATTCCCACATTTAATTCATTACTCCCGCATTAAAAATGTTAACACTCTACACAAGATGGTAATGCAGCCATTTTTTTTTGCACACAGTTATAGAATACAATGATGAACGAAGTGAACCAAAATCTGAGGAAAACCTTAAGATGCAAAGAAGTGGTGGGTAAACATCATTTCATTGTCCACATTATTCGTAACACACTGTGAAATTTTTATGTAAATATCTCTATTAATTTTTGGGATATTTTGTTAACGGTGGATAATTTTTATAAAAATTAAAGTTTCGAGAAAATGGAAGTGAAAGACTGATTTTAGCTGATGAAAGGCTAAATGAAAGGCGAGGCCTTCCTCTTCCTAGAAAAGATAAACTGTTTTGGAAAGACGATAGAATAAACTACAAGAAATAATAATAGCAAAAACCGCCGATTTATTCTATTACCAGTGTTTTAAACGTAGTCGGATACCTTAGGTGAGTACGTACAACTTCATTGCCACCTACACTGAGTAAAAGTTAAAGAAGGCAGTTTAATTTAGGTTAGTGGTATTAACACCACCTTGCAGAACAACACTTGGGCTATTTTGGGATGGACCTCGTCCTTTTGAGCCATGGTTAGATAACACCTGAACTGGCTACCCCCTCTCCACACCAGCGGGAAGACGTTTTCCCTGATGAATGTAACGTGCAAGAGACCGTCACACTCTTCGGTTTAATTGAGTCTCGAACCTGTAAACCCTCCGGTTCCGAAGCCGAGGCCTTACCACCAGGCCACCGTGGGCCTCTTCAAACCCTTTGAATGACAATACCTATTTGGGACACCTATTTACTGCTCAGATAGCTGTAACAGTCATGGTGCTTTATATATACACACAATGTGCATATAAAGCCCAATGCCTTATAAGTACATTGTGTGTACATTTTTTAAATATTGTTTAAATAGAAATATTAAAAATAATCGCCAATGTGTGCAATAACCAGTATTTTTAACATAGTCGGATACCTCAAGTGAGTACGTAAATCTTAATTGGCAATTACACCGAGCAAAAGTTCAATCATACAGCCAGACATCATTAGAATTCGAGACATTTATTTCCCTACTGGAATTAAATTTGTTCGCAAGTCATTTTGAACTACCCCCTCCCACTTTCAAGGCAAATAACCCAATTTCTGTCTAGTAGGAACGCCCTAAGATTATTCCCTTACACCTAGCTAAATGCGACGCTTCACTTCGAATGTTTGTAAAACTTTCTAATATCTTTTATAAATTGATATTTAATCTGCGCGGCGTCATTTCAAAGTTGCGATTCCTTCATTCCAAGCGGCGTGAAATATATTCATAAGTTTTCTCCGGATCTCCATTTAAGCTCTCTTTTTCATTATGCGGCTACTCATAGAATCAATTAAAGAAAATCAATAAAAATCGGCATGATGGATGGTTTGGTGATTTCGATTTTTACATTTATGTAAAAGACGCATTCGATGATCAAAAGTTTTTGCACAAAAAATATGAATTCTATGATCCAGAAGTAATATTATTCCCAGTTTTAATAGCCAAGATTCTGTCATCTCTTTGGCTTGCGGAGGATTATCAACGATATTTGCACGATGAATGCAACTTATACGCAGAATACTAGATTGCAAATTTTCCCATATTGATTGGGAGGATGAATGTATTGTTACGAACCTGTCCATTTGCTTTCCCGCCCTCATAATGTCGTCGCAAGGAAGGCTAATTTGCCGTCATCTGTATTAAACCGTGTAGGGGTGTCGCATCAGTGATCCCAGAGTTTGGCGACCATTCGTCGACTTGGCGACGGAAAATAATAACTATATGTAGTGACTTATTTTAATAATTGGTGACAAGGAATGGGTGGATGTTACCATTAAAGTGGAAATAGAGTTCTGAATTTACCTTTCAGTTTCCGTAAAATGTCAATGGCCGCTTCCAATAAAATAGTAAAAGCCTGAAAGAAGTATTTTATAACATTCTTTCGCATGCTGTTTTAAAACTTTTATAATTAAAAAAGTGTAGATATCAGATCATTTATATATATATATATATATATATATATATATATA
>JAPMOQ010053049.1:0-34407 GCA_026543055.1 Argiope trifasciata | reverse complement strand
GTCCGCATGTAAAGAGAATCCGACATTTCATACGCACCAACCTAATATAAAGAGAGAGATGGGGGGAGAGTGTGAAATAATAGTAGAAATCGGAGGTTTGGCTTGTTACTTTCTTACATATGAAGTAAAGATCTCCTCATCCGAAGAGAGACAGAAACACATTTTTGAAATTATGTGAATCTGTCTGTTTGTGACAGTAGTTAAAAATGCTTTACGCCAAACATAAGACATTAAGTTTGTGGAACTAAATTAACGTTTATAAGTTTCTATCAAATTTTAAATAAATGAGAGTTTGCATTCAGGTGTAGTACCTGGAATATAGATCGGAAAATGTAGATGCACCAAATTCTGAACCAAATGCATCAAAGTTCACCTCCCAGGCATGTAATGTAGGTGTGATAACTTAATTAAATAAGGAATTAAAAAAGTGACATCAACTTGCTATTAAAATTCTAGCTCTGAGTCGAATTTTGATTTCAATCGGTTGAAAAAGAGGTATCCAAAGTACGCATTCGGTTTTCTTTACTCTACAATGAAGAATTTAAAAATAAAATCATATGCAAGAATTTAAAAATAAAATCCTGCTATCTATCTGAAGATCTCCAAATTGGAGAGGAGGGAGAGAGGAGGATATTTTTAGTGGAGAGTATCATGTTCTGGAGATAATTTTGTGAAGTTTTGGTGTTGAAGACTTTTGGAGTTTCATTTGTTAAGCAATCCTTTTGCAAAATGCATTTTCTGATCAACTACAAGAAGTTGTTGAATTAATCTAATCTAAATCTTCCTAACCTTACTTATTCTTGCTTAGAAATAAAATATATGAGAAATGGAAAGATGGTAATCTAAACACAATTTTCAGCTCTGTTTTTGGTTTCGAATTGCGTTTAAATATCTTTTCAGAAGGAAATTTCAATTTTTAAATGAAACATTTTTACAAATGATATTTTCTTAGGAAACAAGTATTTTAAGCTGTGAAAAAACAATGATTTATGATTTCATATTAATGTCAACTAAGGGGGAAAAAAGAAATTCCAAAATACTTTTCTTTGCTCTACAACTTTTGTAATAAAAAAGAACAGATCTGAGAGTAATAATAATAGATGTCGATTTCTAAGTTCAAAATTTATCATTCCATTGAATCGTTCACTAATGTGTGGGCAAGCATAAAAGGACTGCAGAATGTTTAAATCTGCTTTAAATGACTGCAAATAATTTAATAATAAATAATACAAGTCACATCACTGACTCTCCACCCCTTCCGAAGGCACATGGATAAAGAAAACTGAATGACCGCAGCAGCAACATTAGGGGAAACTTTGGTTGAGGCCTAAGGGTCATCACCGACCACGGTGCAACCTTTTCTTAATAAAGCATGTCCCGTCATTGATGGATGCCCACCTAATTGTGTCCTCACCTGGATGGCGAGATCCAACCACCATACCGGAAGCATCTCATCCTTTTTTTGACTAGATAAGAAGGATAAGATTTTGCATTAACATATGAATCAATCCGTAATTCCAATAATTTCTGTACAACGGTCAAAAAACAATAAATAGTTTTGCATTTAATCATTTATTCACAATAGATATTTTCAGCTGTTGAAAATTCATTAAAACTAGATTTGCTTTAGTTTAATTGTAGTAATAATTATTTTTGTAACAAGACGCGAAATGTTTCATGAAGGATATTGTAATTTCGATCCGTGTTTGGATCTTTTTACAAATTTATCTATCATGCACGGAGATAAACCTTTGTGAGTCGATGCCAATTTTAATATTATATGTACCAGTATCGCATACAAGGAGGATTTTTTAAATTGTAATTATAAGATTTTCACAGGTGTAACACCCTCTTCCGGCATACTCCTAATCATCATCACAATACAATGAAGATATTGGACGGAATCGATTTTGGAGTTTAGGATCAAGTTTCAATAAGATAGACAATTTCACATAGGCAAGATAGACAATTGCAAGATGGAAAATTTCTGGCATTTTTTGATTTTTTAAGCACCCTATTCTTGATTTTATTTTAATTGATATAAAATACTATTTAAATTTGAAAACGTAAGCAGAATTTTATAAATATTGTAGAATTTTATAAGTATAAATTTTAGAAATAAGTAGAATTATATATATATATATATATATAACAAAAAAATTTGTTTACAGATGAGTGAACAGAATTTTGACTGGTAATTTGAACACAGAATGGGATCCACTAATTTTCGCAATTGGCAAATGAACCTATACCAGAACAGTTTAATAAAGCTTTGCATTTGGGTATTTAAATAATGTTAAAATGTTCTGTATTTATTATTATTTTGTTTAAATTCATTTCTTTGCTTTTAAAATATTATATACGAGAAATACGGTCGTCGTCTTGACAATTGTCAGTAACTAAGTGTATTTGTTTTCTTAAAAATCCTTTGCTTATCATTATATTTATTACTTAATTTTTTATAGAAATAAAATTAGAATCAATAAAATATTAGAATTTGAAACTTGAAATACCTCAGAATCTCGGGAAGAATTAATTTTCAGAGATGACTCTTATTGAGACTCCCTTTGACTGGAATATTACCATAATACAACACACTTTAATTAAAACATAATTGAACTGAACAGATGTGGATTTAACATCAGAGTTTGCCATTTATTAATTAGAATTAACACTGTAAAAAAAGAAAAAAAAAAGAAATGTCTAAAAATGAATCTGATAGCAGTTTCTTTACGCAGATTAGTAAGAAATATAATATTTTTAACACTCAAATATTGCATTTTACTCTCTTAAGAGCAATACATGAAAGAAAAGCATAATACTGACCAACCACTGGCTCAAATACTCTATCACTGGCTACCTAGACACAAATCGAGCACAATATCTGACCAATACTACTATCTAACTCAATCTATCAATCTAATATCTAATTCAATCTAACGTTATATTTTATTCATATAAGAGTAGTACTAGAAAGAAAACAATACTGATCAAATATTGGAGAAAATATTATGACATTGGTTACAGGGACACAAACATAGCTCAATATCTTACCATCATTACTATCTAACTCAATCTACCAATACTAATATCTAACTCAATCTACCAATACTAATATCTAACTCAATATACCAATACTAATACTAATATCTATCTCAATCTACCAATACTAATATCTAACTCAATATACCAATACTAATACTAATATCTAACTCAATATACCAATACTAATATCTAACTCAATATACCAATACTAATACTAATATCTAACTCAATATACCAATACTAATACTAATATCTAACTCAATATACCAATACTAATATCTAACTTAATCTAATGTAGTACTTTATTCGTATAAGAGCAATCCATGAAAGAAAAGAACAGTACTGATCAAATATATACAAATGCTATAACGTTGGTTACATAGACACAAACCTAGCTCAATATCTTACCAATACTACTATCTAACTCAATTTAATGTTGTACTTTATTCGTACTGTTATACTTATTCAATCCACGAAAGAAAAGAAGATTACTGTCCAAACATTGCCGATAATGCTATGATAACGCTGGCTATAAGGACACAATCTCGAAGTGTAATTCTAACACAGAATTATTTTAATGCTTTTCTGCGTCTAATATGAATTAACAGGTTATAATGAAAAATTTAATAAAACTGGAAAAACTCCATAAAGTTCCGCAAAAGGAATTTGGGTATTTAGATTAGATCTATAAAATTAATTCGATAATACTTGCTATATAATTAGCTGTTCGAATAAAATTCGAATTTTGTGACCACAGATACCCAGTTGACTTACACCAGATGGATCTCTCCCCCCGAATTCTCCGATCGAAGATCGCGTGCCGCGTTGCCCGGGTATCCGTGAAAATCGCTACAATTTTAATTACTTTTCGTCCATTTGATTCGTCCGGATATTCCCTATGAATCATTTTGCGGCCTTCCTTTCTCGCTTCCGTTCCATCATCGCGGGCGATGGAATCGATGGAATATCGTATCGTATCGTATCGCTTCTTTCTCTCTGGCAGTGATTAAAGACAGAGCTTTTTTTTTCTTCTTTCTTCCCGAGCTGCTGTTTCTTGCGCTCCGAGTTTGCAAATCGTTAAGGTTTGGCGGAGAATTAATTAAATTAATTGCGCTTTAGTCGCCGGGAAAGAGGCTTCCGCTCGGTGTTTTCTTATTTTTCTTGTGTGTGTATATGTCTTCTTCGCCTCGTTCTGTTTACACGTTTCCGATCACAAATACAGACCAAATTAGAGAATTTATCCTGTGGAAAGAAAATGTGGAATTAGGTAACCGACTTCGTTCGTACAAAAAATTTTATTTTTTAGAAACTATTTTTGGTTTTTAGATGTATTATCAATTATAAACACTATAAATACAAAAACATTATTTGAGAATATAATACATTTTGAGAAATAGGAAAATTTGTGGCAAATTTTAGTGAAATTTAACCAAAACGGTTAACATTCTACAAAAAAATTGTAATGCAACAATCTTATTTTTCTTTGTACACAAGTTATAGAAGATAATGATGAAGGAAATGAACCAAAATCTAAGAAACATTTTGAGATGCAAAGAGGTTACGGGTAAAAAAATATGTATATAGGCATTTTTTCCATAAATTCGCAACTTAATTTTTCTAAAAACACCTATAACTGAAAAAGTATTTCATCAACAATAAAACTTTTGGTTCTTTTTTCTGGATAATAGGTTAGACCTTCCTTTTCTAATAAAAATCATACTGTTTTGGAAAGAGAAAAGTCTGAATTGCAAGAAATAACAATTTTTAAAAAAATAGTCAATGTGGTCGAATACCAGTGCTTTTAACGTAGTCGGATACCTTAAGAATCGAAGCTTCGGCGGGGATCTTAAAGAATGCTTTTTTTTTTCCCTAAGTGATAGAACTTGGGCTGCCTAGATTCACTCGGTAGGTTTCTCTGTTTAGTCATTAATAAAATTATACTCTATGGCTCATTTAATGTTAGAAGTGATATCTAATTGAATTGCAAAGGTGGGATTGAGGATGAGAAAAAAGCATGTGTGTCCGAAACCACTACTCTACCACTGATGTGCTTTTGCGTGACATATATAGCCACATATCAAATTTTGGTTATAAAAACTAGATTTTTTTTTTCATATAAAATTTCATTTTCTTAAAGGAAAGACACCTATATAGATAAATTTAAAAATCAAAATCTTATATAAATATAACATTTGACTCAAATCATTAGAACTGTATCTGAGATACACGAAATAAATGTATATATGTATACAAAAAATGTCGTTTAAAGTTATAAGATTTGTAGTTATATTTTTCCAGAGATACATATTTGGCATAGAATTTTGTTTTTTATGGAAAAGTACAAGTTCAGGTATTTTATGCATTTATTTTTTATAGCACTGGAGTGTGTGTGTGTGTGTGTGTGTGTGTGTGTGTGTGTGTAAAAGTATTTTTGGATGTTTCAGTTATGTACTAATGAGGAACTTCAGCAAGTATTTATTGAAAAGAAAACGCTAAGGAAAAAATGTTATGAATTCTGGTTCCAAATTTTTTCTATTTGGAATACTGAAGATTGCCGGAAATACGGCTTGCTCAATAGCGCATAGACTAGGAACCATGCGTCATCATCAAGTAAAACTTTTAGGGAAAGAATAATATAATGGTTTAATAGAACGATTTTCATCACTGATGCCAATAGTTGTAATTAGCCAGGGAATGCTCGTAAACTTTTAAGATCTATGCACAGTATTGGAGAAGATGGAAAAAAACATTGCAAAGGTCGAATAGAACCATTTTCATCCATACTGCCAATAGTTGTAATTAGCCAGAGAATGCTCGTAAACTTTTAAGATCTATGCACAGTACTTGGAGAAAATGGGGGGAAAAAAAACGTTGCAAAGGTTGAATAGAACGATTTTCATCTATGCTGTCAATAATTGCAATTATTAAAAAGTATTCGTATACTGCACAGTACTTATATATGCCCAGTACTTGGAGAAGATGGAATTCTTTTTTTAAACAGATATGTCTCTAACCAGCAGCCTTTGGTAGCTACTTGATTCGCCAAAATTAGAGATTATTATAAATTCCAATTAAATATTTAATAATCTTAATGTCTTTTTAAATACACATTTTTATTCTTAAAATTTTGGTAGTTATATCAAGCATGCTATTTTAGAAACCTTACAAGGTTTTACTCCTTGCAATATTTATTATAGTAATTTTTAAATCCACATATTCTTATATACACTTATATGGCATGGAAGAGCAGCAGCACTTAAAAATTGACCTACTTTAAAAATGTTTAATCATTTCTTAGTTTTGAAGTTAACGCATTGTTGTAAGCACAACAAAATTCAAAAATTCTACTAAATTCGTGCCTTTAATTCTCCCGGTTGGAATAAGAAAGCTGAAATTTATGAAACATGTCGAAGCTTCATATCTTTATTATCAGCTATGGAAAAAATGTCATGATGAAATATTGGTAATAACAATGAAAACGAATTCAGATTCACATCAGCAATGAAATATATTGTTTTAAAATATGCCTCAAAGGATTTTTAAAAATTGATTAAAAACAGAGAAAATCCTATGGCAAAAAATTGAAATTGTTGAAAAATTTATCTTTTTAATGTTAAGATTATGTAAGAATCATTTTCATATTATAGCAGAAATTCGTTTAATTTTTAATTAATTAAAATTCAAATTAAGTTTTAAAAAATCACTCCGAAATGTAAGCTGTTACCTTCCAAAGTATATATGTAGCAAGTTTAGTTGCTTTAGATTCGTATGACCTTTCCTGTAGAGCCCTAGTACACGCACATTCATCTTTTTGAAGCACAGTTCCCTCAAAATTATTGTTTCAGTCATAAATTACATGTTTCATGGGTGAGTGTTTGCCATCATAAGGTTTGAAAAAGCATTGCTGCATGGTAGAACTAGCTTTCTATCATGCTTTTTTTTTTTTTGCTATATAATTTAAATTGATAATCATCCCTTTGATGCTTTCCCAAATTACAGTTGCTGTTAAAGGCGGAGTTACATTTAAATGCAACTGCAAAGGTCATACTAAATACTGCTCAATAGTAAAATAATTTCAATTTGCAAATTCTCCCATTTAGAAACGCTATCTACTTTATCAATAGCCATACTATTCGAATTAAAACAAAAGCTCTCGCAATTATGGTAGCGTCAAAAATACAATCAAAGATCAAATATCATTGAATGAAATATTTTATCTGCAAAACAAGTATGAATACTTTTTTGACACAAATATTAAATTTCAAATTATTAAAAGTTGAATATATTTTCATTTAGCCATGACTTTTTCGACTATGATGCAAGTAGGAAAATATTGCAGTACTTAGCAGTATTTCGGATTTTCTTCAGAATATTCAATGTTTGCAAACTAGATAATAATTTGCTTTGTAAAATAAGTTTCACTGCAATTTTTGAATGATTGTTTTTAACGGAACAAAACTCTAGTCATTCCTTATAGCTTTATTTTGTTACATATTTTCCTACTTTGTATTGAAGTAAAATAGGGCCAAGAGGAGAAATATTCAGGAAATGGAGACCCAATAAAGCTTGCTCAATGTTAGCTTCTGAACTTTCAAGGCGTGATTTCTATCTGAAAATCAAGAGTTATTAAAAAAAATGTAGAAGTCTTCAAGCATCGGAGATCAAAAATTTGAAATGTATTGAAAAATGCTTCAAAAGCTCCTCTTATTACAGAATCAAATCTCAGTTTATTTTAGGTACGTTTGACTATAATGATAATATTCAGATATTACGACTGTTCTTAAAGAAAAGCTAAATATTTGAAATCTATAAATATCCAATAGGAGTGGTCTCCCCAAAACTTTCTCACAGGAACTCTAATAAAAGTATTATCTCAGATGATTTATTTGTGGCATTAGCTTGCAATAGTTATAGAATATGAACCTTTGGTGTGAAATTAGCATTTTATGGAGTTTTTAGTGCCCTATTTGGGAAGTTTTTTGGCGATTAATCTTTAATATTCATTAAAAGTATCTTAAAATTTTATTTGAGTTTCAGACTCGTTTTTTTCATCGACTGAAAGAAAAAATGCACACCGAGTTACATTTGTAGTCACATACCGAAAATAATGCGTTTAAGTCTCTGAGTTTTCGAATTACAGCTTTTGCATGGCTCAAAATTTGATAGGTTTATATACTAAATAGGTTCAATTTATGTGCCAAATTTTATCTATCTAGCTGCCCACGTTTAATTACAACAACCGAATAGATGAACTTTCCCTCAACAGATGTTACTCAAAATTTGATAGAAACCTCTGTATTTGGTGTTAAGACTATATACCAAATTTGAGCTGTTTTGTTCAAAGCATTTTTTCAATTATCTTTGTCACAGACTTTGTCACCACTGTGCATTCCAGAACTCGGAGCCCTGAGGACTTCCTGTTGGTAGAGTGGGTGCATGTGGAAAGCTTTTTCACAGATAGATAGACAATTTCCAAACATGTGAGTTTCAAAGTTAAAGAGGTCTAAAACTTGGTGATTCATCAATAGCTCGAGTTCGAATTTTTGACGATTACTATGCTTTCTCTATATTACGAATACGAGAATGTAAAAATTAATTATAAATGTTGTGCACAAATATTAATGTATAAGTACGAGCTCTTTTGTTTCGCAGAATCATAATTACAACATATCCGATCAGCTGGATTTGCATTACGAAATTGATTATTGGTGCAATTAACACTAATTTAACCACAAATCAATGGTCTCTATTCAATATAAGTAGCATTTATTGAGGTGCGTTTCCCTGCTAAAAACAGGTGATGATTTTGAAGAGCCACCTGTGGGAAACAGGTGACCGAGAAATAAGTGGGAGCCCATAAAATGACAAGGTACTCTTTCATAGCCACCTCTATTATGTGTTTAGAACAAAACGTTTTTGCTCTTTGAAATTAGGGCGTGACGTTTCTCCTGGCTGATGGCATCTGGAGATGACTTAATTTGTAAATATGCATCTTACTTTTGGAGAAGAGCTAACCTCTATAATTATTGGTTGAAATATTTATTTTGTGGAATTAGGGGAAAGGGGGTTGGGATGAGAGGAATTAGCCACCCAAGTTAAAGTAACCTTTAAAGACAGATAGCAAAATAAAATGTTGTCATTTGTTGGTGTTTTTTTCAATGGAAATTATTAGAGTGCCAGGATTAAAAGATTGATTATTACGATACAAAATTAAAATTCATGATCTTGTTCAATCTCTTTGCATTCATTTATTAATCAATTGGACTAAATTATTAACCTAAGGAAAAGCTTCTGGCAATGAAATTATAAATTATCAGAAAATATATTTTAATAAATATAAGTTTTAAATATGCAAATCCGTTTATTACTGGAAAACACACAACAGTAGACAACAATATGACTACAATCTACTTCTTGACTTGTTTGGCTGTTACCAAAGTCAAGATATATACTTTGAATAATATGCCAAAAAGATATAATTTACTTTTAAACCGAATTTTAAAAGTTATTCAGAACCGCGTATTCTCAGAATATTTTAAATTTCATTTTGTTTAGAGAATACTGAACTTAAAATATGCTTGGTTATAATATGATTAATTAATTCTACAGCTTTTATGAAAAAAATCTGAAATGTGATATTATATATATATATATATATATATATATAATGCTTAGATTATAGATTAAGTTTTTTATCAATAAAAAGGATAAAATTATGAATAGAAGTGAAATTATTTAAATATATATGGAGCTTTTGAAAAAAAAGCTCATTCTGATGCAATTTAATTGCAAAAACTATAACTGTTCTAGAGAAAAACAAATTTAAAAAATTTATTTTTCCTTATAACATTACGTGCATTACATATCTAAGAGTGTAACTATATTTTATCTAAGAATTATATTCAAAAATAAATTTTTTGTAAGTAAAATATGAAATTATCTATGACAATTTTCAACATTATTAACATGGAACAATCACAAATCCGATTGTAGAGCATTCTACATCAGATCCGTAATTCATTACATTTTACATATCATAAAGAGCACTAATTATAAATTTCAGTAAGATATCTTGATTATTTTTTGAGATATGACGATAATCGTGCAATAGAATTGTAAAAATACTTATTCTTCAGAAAATGCATTTGAAAGTTTTTAAATGCTTATATATCAGCATCATTTGAATGCCAGTAGCTTGGTTTCTAATTGATATAAAGCCAAAATAAAGATATCGCAAGGGGCAGAAATTTACCTATTGTTTGAAATTACAAATAAACAAGTAAGCAAAATTAAACAAAAAGCCGAATTTTCCTTTAAATTCATGTTTTTGATCTAATTTGTTCCTAAATTACCATTTAGGCTGTATAATTGTTTTAGATGCTACTTATATATTATAGTGTTGCATTTCGTTTTATTGATGTACTTTTAATCCAAATTCCTCGTTCTTATTTTCTTTGCTTTCTTTAATGAAATTTAGCGATTCAGTTTGCAAAAGTTCTACAAAAATATTAACAAGCCAGGAAAAAAAATCTTATTATATTTACAGAATTGAATTTTTATTTAATAAAATAAAAGATTTCCCTTTCTATTGAATTCTTAGTTAAAGATTTGCATTTATATTCACAAGCTGATTGAAACTCAGCCGTATCCTCACATAAATCGAGTTTTAATATCGTTAACATAAATGTCCCTCAGCTTGCATCGCTATTTCATTAAATAATGCAATTATTACATTTCTAGACATTTAATCTATGTTCAAATACGTGATCTAACAACTCGTTAATGCATACTTATTTAAAATTTACTTTGAAACATTTACCTTTCATGTTTAATAATACATAAAGATGCTATTTAAGATAGCATGAGCAAAAACCATTGCACTTTGAATATAAAATCATTAACACATTATTAGAAAGGAACTGTAATTCAATGTCCACAAGTAAGGCTTAAAATTTGCATGAAATAATATTTAGATACAAATTCAAGAAAATATTTAGAAGTAATTACAAATTTTGTAACTCTGCCAATTCTTCGATTACTTGAAAAGTGATAGCAAGTTGAAAGAATATTAATTCTCAAATCAACATAAGCATTCGTATTCTTTTTTATAAATATTATTCTAATTCCAGTAACAGCTGAATCATAGCTTCATTGATAAGTTAATTGGCATGCTAATTTATGCAGCGTATTAGCTGAAGTTTCAGATATAAACCTCCTGTTCTCGTAATATTATTCTTACTCTTTGGTGCATACATTATTTTCTTAGAGTATGCGCCTCAAGTGAAAAAATAACATTTTGAGATTTATTTCTTAAGGAATGACACAATTAAAACTAAATTATTCTAAATGAGTAGTGAATAATAACTTTAAGAAATCAACCTATATAGAAATTAAAAATATACATTTAAAAATTAAGAAAAGTTGTTTTTCGACATTGCTGATAATATTATGTTTTTCTGAAACAAATGTTAGTTTTATCCCCTGATGAATAATTAATATGTTGATCACCTTGTTTCACCGTCTATTTAATATTTTATCTCAGTCTTTACTAATAATTATTAATATTATGTATAACATTTTGAGATTTTAATTTTAATTTATAGTGTATAAAATATTTATGAAGCTTCATTTTTAACAATGATAAAAGCAAATAATTGTTGTAAACCACAAGAAAATTGAAAAGGAATTTACCTAAAACTTTCTTATATACTTTGTCATAAATTTGTCATGCCAGATAACGTTTTACGTGGCGTTGGCATTCAATAACTACGGAATATTAACTTTTGACATAAATTTAGCATTTGTATTGAATTTATAAAGTGATCCTTGGTGAGTCATTTGGCGATAAATCCCTGACAGGCGACAATAGTATTGAAAAATTTAATTTGTGTTTAATAAACGTTTTTTCAAACCGATTCAAACAAAAATTTGACACCTCTTGGCATAAATTTAGCCTTTTTTATGAAAATTATCAAGTGATCCTTGATGAGTTATTTGGCCATTAATCCCTGACATGCGACAATAGTATTAGTAAAGATTGAATTTGAATCGCTTCTTAAGAAACGCTTCTCCTAACCGATCCAAACAAAAATTTGACTAAAAATTGCAATTGTAGTCAGAAAATCCCAAACCAAATTTGTCGTGTTTTCGATGCAAATATGCATTTACATATTTCCTATACTATTTTTACAGACCTATAGACAGCCAATCCCTTTTCGGATTTGTCTGAAACTTTGACAGGTATCTACACTATATATGCTAAATCTTTGAACCATATTTTACGTACCTAGCTCTCTTCTTTTTGTAGTTATCGTATTAAATCCTATCCAAACAACTGGACAGACGGACTTCCTCTGCACAGAATTTGCTCAAAAGTTGCCAAAAATCTGAAAATTTGGTGTAAAGACCAAATACCAAGTTTCTATGGTATAGCTTAAAACCTTTGTCACTGACAGAAAGGCGAGCATTTTCCAAAAATAGGTTTTCGAATTAAGGGATTTCTAAAAAGTGGAGATTCTACAAAATCTCGAGTTAAAATTTTTTGACCACACTTTCTCTGCATTATGTATGTGAAAAAATAAAAAGAATATTCGTGATGCAATTTTTGTATTTGTCTTTTTTTTAATTCTTTCTTTAAATACCATTAAAGGGCTTTCTTCAAAAGAGATAACTCTTAATTTTCCAAGTTTACAGAAAAAATCTATATTCCAACAGACTAATGAGACAAACAGTTCCATCACTTGCCAGAACTAACGATTGGAGCTACATCTTTTTGGCACCAAACGAACAAGTTTTCATTTTACATGATGTTAGTACAAATAACTCAAAATTCCCCTAATTGGAGCTACAGTACTGTGTAAATTAATTGGGACAACTCATTTCTTTATTTCTTGGGAATTTTTTGCCTCAAACCAGTTTTAAAAAAAGATTGTTCTTAACTAGTCTAAACTGGTTTGACCATGTAATCATCACATGTAGAGCGTTTTACTATTAATTGCATTTCAGATGCTATAAGAAGATGTCATTTATGAAAATTGTCTTGGTCTAATGTATGTTAAAAAATTAGTACTATCAGTCAGCATACTTCAATGACAGCAAGGGATAATTCTGCAACAGTTGGAGTTGGAAAATCCAGTGTTTCTAAGACAATTAATCAGCAAATTAAGTTTGGGGCAGTTTCTCCAAGACAAAAATGTGGATGTAAAGAGAATATTACACTTCTGACACACAAATATCTAATACAAAATAGTAAATTTCATCTTTGATAAACCTTATTTAAAAGTATTAGCTACTAGTGCGAGCGTTGATTCATCAACAATGTGACGAAGGTTTATGGAAGTAGAGAGATGGGCACGAACACCAATCAAAAAACAGTTGTTAACGACTGTAGTGGAGATAAACTGTTCGTATTGAGCCAGAAAATAACAATCCTGGACTAATAAATATACTGAAATAAGGTTGTATTCTATGCCAAGCCTTTTTTTTTTCGTGCACGGGGTTCAATCAACATTTGTCAGGCGAAGTTCTGGCGAACAATCAGAGAACAACATCTTAATCAAACAATTTAGCACCCTCAGAAGCAGAAGTGTTAGAGTTATTTTACATCTGGAGGACCTAGTAGCTTAGCAACAGTTGAAGGGACGATGGAGTCTAAAAAATACTTTTCAATATTTGAAAAAAAAATTGGGCTTCCGATGCAAATGTTTTGCTGGTGGTGTTGGTGTCTTTTAACAAGATCTCGATCCATACCACAATTCCAAGCTGGTAAAGAATTATTTTCAAGAAATGGTATTAACAGTTTTAGATTGGCCTGGTAGTTCTAGAGATGTAAATCCCATCAAAAATTACTGTAGTATTGTGAAGAAACGTGCAAATAAAATGGACTGCTACACTTAGAAAAATATGATTGAGAATGTCATAAAAGTTTGGTTACATGTTGATGGCATCAAAAACGTATGTTATAAATTAGTAGAAACCATGCTAAAACATATACAGGACCTCATTAAAGCTAGAGCAGA
Organism: Argiope trifasciata; assembly: GCA_026543055.1. Classification (NCBI taxonomy): domain Eukaryota; kingdom Metazoa; phylum Arthropoda; class Arachnida; order Araneae; family Araneidae; genus Argiope; species Argiope trifasciata. The sequence goes on along the minus strand of JAPMOQ010053049.1, from coordinate 20,344 downwards.
GCATATTTATCTACCAGATTGCTATACCATGTATGTAAGTGAACCCATACTAACTAAACAACATAGGTGAAACTTTTTTGTGTTTGTCCCAATTAATTTGCACAATATTGTACATTGTATTTGCAACAAACCCTTTAATTTCTCCATCTGCTCTAGTGTTAACTCATGATAAAGCTACAATCCGTGTCACAGATCTTGAAGCAGAATTCCTTGATAATAAGAAATTGATAATTGTTTGACCTATCAATCTATTTTAGAGAAATATGTGATTTTTTATGTAGAAAAATATAAATTATTTTATATATATATATATTTTATGTATCTGTTTTGTAGAAATATATTTTAGTCGTGATTTTTTTTTTATAGAAAATCTTTGCTCTATTTCTATCGAAGCATTCTCGTTAGAGAAAAGTTATTGTCAAGTGTGTGAAAAAAATATTTCTATGTAGGTTTGACAGGCTTAAAAAAAAGAAAAAAAAATGCAAAATTCTTTTTTTTTTAAAGTCACTGGCAATTAAGTGATCGTAAAAGCTAACACGACTTTTTACTTCAACCTTCTTTTGCAAACCATTGACTTATAACCTAACATTACACTCCAGATTTTTTATACATCTTTTTTAGATTCCTTCTTACCACCGCTGCCCCATATTTTCCCTCGGTTGGTGATTAGGCTTTGTTTTGGTCATAAATAGAGGTTTAGCCAGAGACTGTTGAGGTATTTTATCCGCAGCGTCGATTATTAGGCGAGCTATTTGCCGAGTCGTAAATTATCGGTTTTAAAAGAACATCTGTTTCTCGGTTATGATTAGCAGGGACTCGTCTTCTTTTTACAGAGACGGTAGCAGGGGCAGAGAGACATAAAACTAATCAATTAATGAGGACCATTCAGCAAGATGAAAAACCGCAGGGCAAGTATGGAGGCGTGGATCAAAGAAACGCTTTCTTCTGCTTCTCTAGCTCTTCTTTGCTTTGATTTTATAATTCTTTTTTTTAACTTTCTTGCCTAATGTGTCTACATTTTTTCATTAGATGTTTTTGAATCAAAGTGTTGGTTTGAGAATACGGAATTTCTTTAAGTAAAAGTATTAGCAGATTCTCCGTGAAAGTTGCAAAACTGCTGCTATGTACGTATGAAGTACTTCAAAATGAGTTTTATTGATGATAACATTCAAGGAAGAATCATCAAGTAGCTAATTAAAAAATTCCTCAACTTAGGAGCAATTTAAGAATCTCGAGCTTCCAACGACATTTTTGGTTTGGCTTGGTTTGAGTTCTATGACGGATGAACCGTTATGAAGGTCTTACTGCGCCAAACAAGTTTATTTCTAGATCAAAGTTTAACGAAAACGGTTTCTACTACAATAATATAAAAACAATCAGTGGTAAAATGTTGATAAATTACAAAAAATCATAATAAAATTATGATAGTGAGTTCAAATTAAAGAATAGAATCCTATAGATTTTAAAAAGACAAAAGGATTCTCAGCTGGGGTAAAAGACAAGTCATATTAACAAAGTCACAGATGTTATTTTGAAGTAAAACAAGAGTTGAGCATTAAAATATGGACATTTAATAAGGATATGATAAACTGTTATGATATTTCAAGAATAGTTAATTTGTATTTTCATTTAAATTTGTAAGGAAAATATATTCGAATTTATAAAATTAAATATAGATAAAATTTTAAGATATTGTTCTTAGGAGTTTGTGTCAAGATTTCAAATCAAATTTAACAGCTGAAACACTCTTTCTCATTTCAAGCCCTTGTGATGTTAATGGTGAATTCACTTATTAATATTCATGGAACACTTTGAAATTAGAGTGTTTTGAAAACTACTGTTGTCTGTATTGTAAACTATATAGCTTTTACCATTTGGCTTAAAATCACTTTTTAATTAAATGTTAATTTGAATGCAATTTGTGATCTAAATACTGGTACCAAATGTTTTTAAAGATAACTCAAATTAAATGCTGCGCTATTCCTGTATATCATAATATTTTTAATTTAAAAAGCTGAATTGGTCTTTTACATTTTCTACTTTCATTTTAATCTCAGGTAATTTGTATTTATAACAACGCCTTTTTCCATTCTTACTATTAGTTCACATTCTCCCTATATATATTTATTTATATATCTTGTTCAAATTTTCAATCGGTTTCAAAATACTTTTTGTTCATCCACTCAAGTTCAAGCAAATTTCTTAAAACTTGTAGTGGATGACACATGTTGTTCAAACAGTTTTTTTTAAATTTCGTTAAATGTAATTAATTTGTAATACTTTAAATAGAGTTTTAGCAGTTTGCAATGAAAAATTGAAAGAAATAGGCAATAGCTCAATCGGTAAAATGTAAGGATTTCAGTACCTTATACGTGAAGGTTAAAGACGTGAGTTCAATTCTTGCGATGTGAAATTATAGACCATCATCAGCTTCACAAATTAGAAAATAAAAAAAAGTAAGAAAGAAAGCGAATAAATAGAAACAAAGAAAATTAATAGTTGAACACCATATATAGAATGGAAAATTGCAAGGAAATTCTCTTTCTAATTTTCCGCTTAATATTGTGATTATGTCATATGTATATACAAATTTATATTAATTATAACTATTTAATAAAAAGCAATTAACTAAAGTAAAAAATTTTCTTTCTTGGCCCAAGTAGGAATTGACTTAATTTTCTTTCATACATTACTTGTTTTAAATACACCTAAAAACCTTCTTCAGAATGCAAAGATGTAAAAAATAAACAAATGTACGGTTTATTGATTTTAATAGCTAATTTGTTAAATCTTAAAATTGTAAAAAATTGTAAATTTTCTGTTTAAAGATATAAAACTGTTTACAAAGATATTGAATTAAATTCATTAAAAAAACAATATTTTGACATGTGAGAAGGAGAGAGTTCTCCAAACCTGCACGGTTCTCAAACTTTTACAGAGTTAATGATATTTTTTTCCTTGATCATTTTCAATATTCCCACTAACCTCAATTTAGTTGTGAAAAGTTCATATCATGAAGCGAATCAATGAACTCCTTTTCAATAGCAGCTCGGAATTATTCAAAAACTTGATACATGTACAACTTTGTAATCTGTAGTAAATATGTGAAAACTTATTATTGTACTTTTTTCTTTCGTCACAATATATCCCCGAACTTGTAATGTCTGGGATTCTCTGTCAGTTGAAAGGATATAAGTGGAAATATTTAGAAAGAAAAAAAAATTAGTTTACATATACGGAGCACAGAAAAAATAACCATACACAGTATTATAATGATAATGGCGGTATTCGGTGAGGAGTAGGAGTAGATGAATTCCACTGAAGTTCATGCATTCTGGAGAAGAGCTTAACTGAGATACAAGACAAAAATGTGTACTGAGCTAGGGTCTGGAAATATCAATTCCTCGTTCTCTTGTTAGAACCACACAAGATTTCTAGTTGTGACCTTAGACATCTTGTTTCCCATAACGATGTATCCCCAGATGTTTCCAAGGTCGCTTAGTAACTTATTATTGTACTTACAAAGTTTAGAAGTTTAGCCCTTAATATTAAGAAATTTTCAATTACACTCAATTTTCTATTCACCTCTAAGCGTTTCCTTTTTCTACTTTCCTTTATTTCACTTGTGATACTGTTATTTTTACTTATGGCACTTTAAAAGCCTGCTCACAGAAAGCTCTCAGTGATTTAAGCCGAAATGAGCATTTTTTGTTTGTTCAGTTCCACCAACTAGGGCCAAGAGTATGACTTGACTGCTTCACGCTTCACATTCGCTGGCACAACCCTTTTTATAGAGGGACGCATTCATACAACTCACAGAAAGAACACAGAAGAACAACCATGGCAGAGCCGGGACTCGAACCTGGGACTCGCAGATCACGGGAAAGACACGCTACCTCTATTCAAGGACTACGGCCGTTTGTTGTACTTCTACTGAGAAACAAAAAGATATATTTTTGAAAATATTCATTTTAATGAAATCTCAAATTTCCAATTAAAAATTTCGATAAGAAAAAAAACTGTTAGATGAGGCTTCTAAATTTTTAAAAATGCGGAAAAATAGTGACTAAAATTTATTTAACTAATCCTTTGATTTAATACATATTCAGTATTGTGAAAGCTTCTAAAATCCTGCTTTAAAAAAGTTTATTATAAAAAATACATTTTTATTACTAAGTTTTCAGATTTTGATAAGATTAAAATTAATCATTTCTAATATGTTCCTAAACTAGGATCTTCGTGAAGATTTTTTTTTCTTGAGACGAATTTTTAAAAACTTTTCAGCATCATTTTCATCACTCTATGAAGTTTCTTAATCATATTCATACAATTTTGAATTAAATTCATGCTTGGTAAGATATTCAATAGTCATTATATCTATCTGTCTGTAAAAAACTAGACAGTTATATCTTATATCTTTAACAGTGCAATTCCTCCATATTATATCAGTATATGTATTTCATGTATTTTGGAAACGGCTCTAATGAGTTGGATTAAATTTTATATTTAGATTTTTGTTTGATTTAGTTATATTAACGTCCTGTTACAAAGCAACATTACAGCTATTTGGGAATGGACTTTATGATTTTGAAACTCAGTCTGCCGACAAGGGTGACAGCTGAACTGGCTTTTTCCTATCCGATCCACACCAGAGGGAGGAAGTTTGGCCCTAACGGATTTTGTGCAACAGAACGCCGTACATGGTGGTTCTTTAGTGGAATCGTGTCTCGAACCTGAAACCCTACGGCACATAAGCCGATACCTTACCACCAGAAAACGGAAGCCTTATTTCTATTTAGATAAGGTTTTGATTTTTAAGTTTATCTATATAAGTGACTTTGGAGAGAAAATGAATTTTACACATATTCAAAAAACACAAAAACATTTTTTATTTCTAAGTATTAGAGCCTCTTTCTATCTGTTTTCACGCTGACAGTGTCATATAAAGCCATCTCGTACATTTTTGGGGTACTTGCATTGTTGTTATAGGATGATAAATTATTGCTTCTTTGAAACTTTGTGAGATGGCGCTGATGGATGTGAGATGAGCTAAGACTGAAAAATAATCATCTGTAATAATTATTTGATCATTATGTGTGTCTAAAAATTTCCCAAAAAACCTGCCAAGCGAATTTCGTTTTCCAAATATTATCTTCTTCATCAGCTATCATGTCTTTCAGGTGCTACTCATTTTGGTTAAATTTGAACAAATGAGATATCGCTCAAAATTCGGAAAATATACAAAAAAAAAATTGGAAAAATTGTTATATAATTTTTTTGCAATAGAGGAAATAAATAATCTATGCAATTATTCCAAAGTCAAGTTTCTGTATAAAATTTGGTTAAAGAGTATTTCATGGAATTGAGTATTTCATAAAATGCCTGATGAGTTTTTATTAATTATTCCAATCTTTCTATAGCTGTTATAATTATATGCATAGACTATACCTACAGATATGTGCAGGATAAAAACAAAATAGAAACTAACCTTCCAAACTTTTTAATCACAGCCTTTTGTTGCGCCATAATAAACTAAATGATCTCATGAGAAACGCAATCATTTATGGCACAATATATTGCAAGGTTTTATAAAGAAATACTACGAATACCTTTACAAGAGGCAGTAATACAGAAAATTACTTGCCATCACATTTCTAGAAGGTCCACAAGAGCATGATAAACAGCTGGTTTCAGAAGAGTGATGGGGAAGCCATCCAAAGACAGATCGCAATAAGGTCTTCTGGAAAAGTAAGCGTATGGCAAGCATCACCTCGGGCCACGAATCGAAGCATCGTGATATACGATGACAGTTCAGAGATCGAGTGTTATCGATATGCTTGTAGTTCTTCGGCAAGAGTGCATCGGATATCTTTATTAGGGTCCACCGAATAGAGCCATTTGGTCTGCAAATGATACGAGAAATAAATCTATGAGTAGAAGGAACAGTGTGTTCATGTCTTGGAGAACATTTTGGAAACTGATACTGGCATGAATCAAAGATATATATATATATATATATATATATTTCAAGAAATAAATGCATTATTATATCTTTTTTTATCTCTCTTTGAAAAAAATTATTTCTTTTAAATATTTAAATTGCATTGTTACGTAAAAAGTGAATCTGTTACATCAGAAGATGGGAGAAAAATTGCATCATTTGTGAAATATACCTGATAGAATATAATTTTCTCATTTATAAGATTGAGTGTATCTTAAAGAAATGCACTCAAATAACTCTCATTTCTATTAGATCCAATTATTGGTTGGTTAAATTAACTTCTTATATTGAACCGGTGGAAGTTGTCTCCTCAAACCTTTCTCTTAGCCTCTTGAAAGATGTTACCATAGTGAATGTCATTGGAATATAATATTTAAGAAATATTAATCGTTGGAGTGAATTTAGCCTTTTTACTGAATTTATTGAGGGATTCTTGGCAAATGTTTTAGCAAAAAATTCATGGCACGAGGTCAAAAGTATTAAAAAATCGAATTTAAGTTACAGGAGTATTATTCCCAAAAGATTGAAATAAAAATCCGACGTAAAACTATTTTTGAAATAGCAAAATTATGTACCAAATTTTATATATTTAAATCTTGGTGTTTTCGAACTATCACGTTTGTATGCTTCTGAAAGTACAGAACGACAGACCGTCAACCCCGAGTTGAATTTTGCTCAAAATTTGACATTTATTAAGATATAGTTATTAAATCTACGCATCAAATTTTATTAAACCAGTCCTCTTCGTTTTTTTATTATTATCTTCTTAACTTATAGTCGAGTAATCAGACACGCAGACTTCTTATTGAATGAATTTAGCTCAACATTTGATAGAAATCGGCAAATTAAATTTTGAACCAAATTTTATCCATCTAACTCGAAGTGTTTTTGAGTTGTATGGTCACAGATCGGCAGACATTTTCTGAAAAGGTGTTTTTCGAATTTCGAGTTCTAAAACGTGGATATCCGTCAAACTCTGAATTATTTAATGATTACTATACTTCGTATACGAGAGCGTGAAAACTGTGAAATCAAAAAGTATTGACTTCAAAATTTGATTAAATTTTAGGATGATCCCCAAGGCGTAAAACGCATTCTTCAAACATCCCCATCATATAAATGTGAATAAGATTGATTCTTGTTATCTTTTCTAGGGATTTAATTCTTCAAATCCAATCCCTAAGACATTCTAGATACTAACATTTAAAATTCTTGCTCTGAAAGGTATTTTGATTTATAGTAGATATTACAGTTTTGTCAACTCTCACTATTAGTTCACATTCTCACTTTGCATATCTTGTTCAAATTTCCAATCGTTAATAAAATGCTTTTTATTCATCCACTCCAGTTCAAATACATTTTTAAAAACTTGTAGTGGATGGTCATTAATGTTAATACAGTTTTTTCAGATATTAATCAATTCATTAAATTTAATAAATTTTTAATACTTTAAATAGAATTTTAGCAGTTTGTAATGAAAACTGAAGTGCACAGACAGTAGCTCAATCATTAAAATGAGGAGGTTTCAGTATTTTTCACTTGGAGGTGAAGAACGCGAGTTCAATTATTGCAAAAATCAATAATTTTTTGTTACTAAAAAATATTTTTGTTGATTATTTAATAAAAAGTAACTAAAATAAAAAAAATTTGTTGACCTAAATAGGAATTGAACATTATTTTTTTGTTACTTAAGGTGAAATTCACGGAAATAATGCTGCAATAAAACTTTTACATGCATTCACACACATTAATACATACATTGCCCAATCTATTTTGAAGAAATCAACCAATCACAAATTACTTCTAGGTTGACAGACAGTAAATATAATTTATTGATTTTCGTGGTAATTCATTTAAACGCTTGGTACTTGATGTTATGTTAAATAGAATGTCTGTACATTTCATCGGCACAAAAGTTTCGATATTATAAGATGATTGATTTCAATTACAGTTTGACAGCAATAGAATGGTTTGATTTGTTACGTAAATATCTTATTTTGAAGAAAGTGACATTTAATTAGGTGCGCATCTCCCTTTTCAGAGTCTTGCTAAAAAAAATTTTTTTTTAACCCTAAAGCAGGTGCCTTGTTTCTCGAACTTCACAGCATTCCAAAACGATGACGTTCAATGTAGAAAAGCAAATAAAACGAAGATTTATACAAATTGTATATCTTCATAGAGTCGAACCAAAATCACTATCTCCTAATTATAATGTCTTCTGCTTATGTTCAGCATCATAATTGTTTATTTTCTCTTTTTTATTTTGCATAAAGAGACATTAAAAAAAGGGTGTGATAAGATTTTTTTCTAAACTTATGAAATTAAAATAAGGATGTGAATTGAAATTATTTCTTTTTGATAATGAAGAAGAAAATTGTATGTAATTACTAAGTAACGAAGTCATATTTTTCACTACTTTAAAGTACTATTTTAAAAATACCCATGTGTTTCCATTTTTGACATTCAAATGCAAATAGATTTTTTTTTTCTCTTTTTGATTCGGAATTGCTATCTATAATTTAGATCGATTATTTTATCTAAACTTTTTCTGTCAAATTTCTTATATTGTTATACTTTTCTTAAATTCAAATACAGACACACAAGAGATATTTTCCCAAGTATCGTTTCAGTTTAATTTTTCTTTCCACAAAATTTGATTATTAGAGCGCGTTAAAAAATGCATAGTAATTTATTTGTTTATTTTGCGATATTGATGCATATCATAAATGCTATTAAAAATTTTATGACAATAATTTCACACCTCAAATTTTAAAATTAATTATTTTTTATAAGCAAATTTTAATTTATTTCTTAAATTTTTAATTAAAATGATTCAATCTGAAATATTGATTAGCAAATCCAATAACTGTTTTTTATATTCTATTGGCCAATAAAAATGGATTTTAGAGCAATAAACTTCCCCTAATCTATACTTATAATAAAGCTCAATGTGTGTGTGTGTGTGTGTGCGTGTGTGTGTGTGTGTGTGTGTGTTGGCGCTCTACAGGCCAGACCGTTGGACCTACAGCTGCCAAATTTGGTATATGTATACCTTGGAGGTCAGGAATGTGCACCTCGGAGCCCTTTTTTCGAATTTTTAATTAGAATTTGAATTAATTAAAATTTAAGCGAAATTTCGACGTTTTTCCGCCATAACTTCCGAAATTATTATCGCACAAACATGATTTTTACATCAATTTAATTATTAAAATATTAGCTTTCTAATGGTATCAGTGTTTTAATGTATAACTTAAGCCTCTATTTTTAACGAATTTTTAAAGAAATATTTTAACTATGTTTTTTTGATCACGTGACCGGTAAAAGAAAAGAAAACAATGACGGAAGTTCAAATAATAATAAAAAAACTATCATCGTAAATCAAGTCTAAAGAAATGATACTTTCAGCACGGGACTGGATAAAATAACATAAATATAAAAAGTTATACTTTCTAAAAAAATAAATGCAAGGCAAAGGATTCTACAATCGTTTGCAATATCTAAATGATTAATTCAATAAATCTTTATTTACGGTAAACCTGATTGAATTTAGGCAGGATATGCATTGAACTCCCGACCTAATGGCATATTTCTATAATCGTTTGCAATATCTGTATCATTAATTTAATAATTTTTTTTCACTTTTTCGCTTTCTTCAAAAAACATTTAATATTTTGGCAACATCACCGAAAAATACATTTTTAATATTTTGGAAGTATGAAAGATAATTAAAACTGACTGATTTATAAAATTAAAGAATATTATCAAGATAACAGGTTCTTTTAGAACTTTCCGTCCATCATCTTAAAGAAAATATTAATTTCAGGCCAATAAATGCCCGGAATTACTTCAAGGCTAATGAATATGTGATTTAATTGAAAATTTTAGAACGCATTACTCATGGTGAACCAGCTGGTCGCCAAAGGCGGCTAGTTATAAAAATAAATCTTAAAATGAAAATATCAAATATATTTGCTATTTTTGAACGTAAAATTTATATAGGAGTTGCGAAACGAAAGAAAATTACTAAGATATAAATACTTTAAAGAAATATAGTTCAATCATTGTATTTTAAACCATAACTAACTTACAATCATTATACAATAGCAATACTTCAAAGAGAAATCTATACTTATAATAAAGCTCAATGTGTGTGTGTGTGCGTGTGTGTGTGAGCGTGTTGGCGCTCTACAGGCCAGACAGTTGGACCTACAGCTACCAAATTTGGTATATGTATACCTTGGAGGTCGGGAATGTGCACCTCGGAGCCCTTTTTTCCAATTTTTAATTAGAATTTGAATTAATTAAAATTTAAGCGAAATTTTGACGTTTTTCCGCTATAACTTCCGAAAATATTATTGCACAAACATGATTTTTATGTCAATTTGAAGATAAAAAAATTAGCTTACTAACGGTTTCAGTTTTTTTAATTTATAAGGTAAACTTTTATTTTTAACGAATTTTTAAAGAAATAATTTAACCATGTTTTTATCACGTGACTGGATAAAATAAAAGAATGTCGGAAGTTCGAATAAAAAAACAACTATCATCGCAAATCAAATCTAAAGAAATGCAACTTTTAACACGTGACTGGATAAAATAAAATAAAATAAATATAAAATGTGATATTTTCTAAAAAAATAAATGCAAAGCAAAGGATTCTATGATCGTTTGCAATATCTAAATAATTAATTCAATAAATTTTCTTTACGGTAAACCTGATCGAATTTAGACAGGATATGCATTGGAATCCCGACTTAATGGCATATTTCTACTATCGTTTGCAATATCTGTATCATTAATTCAATATTTTTTTCATTATAAAATGTGATAGTTTCTAAAAAAATAAACGCAAAGCTAAGGTTTCTATAAAATCTGCAAGAGCACGTCAAAGGGAAAAGATTAGGTTTTTTCACTGTGTTGCCCATAGAGCTGGGTGTTGCCATCATTTTGACGGAAGTTCAAATTTTAAAAAAACTATCATCGCAAATTAAAAACTAAGAAATGCAACTTTTTGCACGTGACTAGATAAAATAAAATAAATATAAAATGTGAAATTTTCTTTTAAAAATGCAAGGCAAAGGATTCTATCATCGTTTGCAATATTTAAATCATTAATTGAATAAATTATCTTTATTTATACAGGATTGAATTTATACAGCATATGCATTCAAATTCCTTTCCAATGGCCAATTTGTAAAATATTATTTATAGGCATATATATTGTTTAATACTATTAATTTGATCTAAATGATGTAAATAATTACAATTTATGTAGTTTGAGTCATACAATGCATTTATGAATAATGAGTTTTAGATTTCTTCATACTTTGCTCTATGAGCCATATTTGTGGTAAATTAATTCCACGAGAGGGCGCTCAGCACTTCTTCCGGTGTTAACCAGCAGTCAGAGGGGAGAGGGCAGAGAGAGTTCCCGACACCAAAGAATTCGGACCGTCCCGCTACCGTAGACCAAGAAAGGGTCACGACCGGAAACCGTGGAGACGATCCTCTTCAAAGGGCCGAAACTAGAATTCTTGTGTAGAAGAATTCATCGGCAAATGCTCAAGGTGCCACGCGAAGGTGGAAAAGAGCAACTAAATATCTACTGTTCATCTCCATGCCATTGCAATCAATTCTTCATCAGCAAAACTTCATTGTAAAAATCATCCTTTATTTAACCATTCAATAAACCAATAGTAATCTAAACCAGTGGACTGATGAATTAAAACCCATCACACCCACATATTTTACAAAATATTTTTATTAATATTTTAAATAAGAGTGTCTACATCAATCAGTCTTCTAAATCAATCATTAAAACTGATTAATTTATAAAATTAAAAAATATTATTAGGAAAACGCGTTTTTTTAGAGCTTTCAGTCTATAAACTTAAAGAAAATATTAATTTCAGGCTTGTATGGAGGATTTTGATTAAATTGAAAATTTTAGAACCCATTACTCATGGCGAACCAGCTGGTCTCCAAAGGCGGTTAGTGCATAATATAGCAATTCTAACTATACAGTATAGTAATTTAATAAGAATAGACAGTATGTGCTTCTTTGATGACCCCTCAAAAATACATAAATTAAATTTTTTTCTCTTACAGTGAAGAAAAGTAATCATAAAATATTTAGTGATCACCGTTATAGATATTTAACTATATTCTATTTCACGATATGTAACGCTTTTTTAATGCAATTCTTTATGCAAAATCGATGTGCTATTTGACTTAATCCTCGATTGGTTTCTAAAGGCATCGAATGTCTTTTTTTTAAATTCAATGTATGATATTGAATAAATTTGATTGATAATAAAAGTGATTAAAATTGGTCGTATGATATTCAGATATTTTAAAATTAATTATCGAAATCAAGTCACATTCTTTCAATTTTAGACATTGATGTAAAACAAAATATTTGGCAAAAAAATACAATTTATAAGTTATATATAGGTTATTAGTTAAAATATTTAGGGCATAAATAAAATTTTAAAAATAATATTGCATTTGTGAGTAAAATAGGAATAATCTCATGGCTCTAAAATACTACAATTGCTGGATCAAAAATTAAATTGGTAATCTATGATAACCGACGAGTCATGTAGTTTTTTTAACCCTTAAATACTGGATGTTGACTTTATAGCAAATTTCATTTTGTGAAATGTTATAGGAACAATATTGAAGATCTAATCTCTGTTATTACCAATAGGATAGATATGGAAAATGTTATTAAATAAATGTATGACATTTTTGATGGAGAAAAGAAAAAAAAATATTATTATTTTCCTTGTAATTTCTTATTATTTTATTATTATTGAAAATGTCATGAATGAATTAAAAATATCTGCATGAAAGTAAGGTATTTAACCCTTTCTAAGGTCAAGGGGAGTATGATTCTCTACAAATCTATCAATTTTTTGAATAAAATTATGTAGATGGGAATAAGTTCTCTCAAATTTTTCTTTAGGACAGAATTCTTGGTACTTCAGTTTATCTCACACAAGATGGTGTATCTTGATTCGTTACTTTGTCATTAATAAATAAATAAAAGTAAATTTGTTTAATAATTAACTAAATGAATCGCTTTTCTTAAACCAATCTCAATCCTAAAACCATTTTAATCTACCATGATTAGAAAAAATTGTCTTTAAAAAGGTAAGCCTATATTCGTCACTACGCACAATTGATTTTTTTTCTGCTAAAGTTCAGTGTTGCAACTGGCAACAAACAGTTTCTAAGCCATAAACCAAACTTAAAATACCAACTTTTAACAGTATTTCCTCGTGATTTATTCAAAAAATGAAAGTCAAAGATATTTAAATAATTTTTTAAAAGAAAATCAAATATTTAAGAGTTAAAAATCAACTTATTTAAGGACATTAAGAAAATTCTTAATAAACTTATCTATTTTTGATTTACCACATAGTTCCTTTTTTATGAAAATTATTTTTGTATAATTTATTAAATAAAATTACTACCGCTTGGCCTACAAGAGGGAACAGAAATCTCTCTTAAACGTCTGTTTATTAATCACTTTTAATGATTATTGTTGCTTAGAAAGTTAAAGAAACTAAGTTCAGATATTTTCATGCAGAAACAGTATACAACATTAAGCGCCATCTGCTTGTTTCATTCCTGTATCATCTGCGAGTTTAGCTGCTAAAACTTTTCTCAGCAACAGATTCCAAAAAGTCGTCTGCTGTTTACTGTATACAGAACGCCATTTTCTATATGATTCATGGTTCTATGCCGAAGTTTTGGAAAATTCCAAAATAGATTTAAATAGATCATCTAAACGATCGAGAGGCTTTAAAAAAACTTATTCCATGACCCTCGAATCTTTATAAAGCAGGCGAAAACTTCTCACACTCTTAGCCGAACTTTTAATTGGGATCCAATTTCAGGAAAGCTTCCTTTTACGTGAGGCGAATCAGCCGAAGAAATTCTCCCTCTCCCCTTCCCCCGATGGCATCAAACTTACTTTCAGTAATAAATTCAACGCAGATCATCATTCAGGTTTTGAAAAGTTTCCTTTGGAGAGAAAAATTCACTAATTACAAAACTTCCACTGCCAAAGCTTCGCCTCTCGTATTAAGGTAAAGGATTCAAAGGCTGCCTTCCACCTTTTCTGTGGTGCAGTAAAAATATTTTACGTGATTTTCGCCTCCTTGGCGAGGAAAATTACCGGATTAGACTGGTTAAGGGGATTTTAATAAAATTTTAGCTGAAACGTGATCGAGGTCGTTTATCAGTCTTTTGCTCAGAAGAAGTAAGAAGGCGGATTCTAAACAATAATGTTAAAACTACTTTTAATCGCAAATTACTTCTTGAGAAAAGTTTTGGGAAGCCTATGCCCGAGTATTAAATGCCTCTCGGTAATCTTTGGGGGGAATTTTTAACGCCCAAAAGCAACATTTTGATGGAAGAAACATCCTTTAAAAATGAGTACTGGTCTATCGGTTTCTGGAAGATGCCTAGCAATATTTTATGAAAGTTTGGGCGGAGTAACATTTTCTTAGTGGTAGCGTAATTATCGTAAATTATTATTAGGATGAAGGTAAAGGGATAGCGAAGGTGACGCGTGTTATGGTGGGTAGATTTTAATAGAGAGTCATTAAGGGTTTTTACCATTTTTTATAATCTTTATGAGGCTCGTATTTTGAGAAAAGTATATATTTGAGTAAATCCTTAACTAAATATTCTTATTTATTTGTTGCACCAGAAATATTTAAAAAAACCTATTCAAATTGATGTATAATAATATTTGAAGATTGACAGATACTAAACAACATATTAACCCTTTGATTACATAATTTTTTGTTGCTATTACTTATGGCATTTTACAAGCCCGCTAACAGAAAGCGGTCAGCGATTCAAGCCTAAATTAGCATCCCTTGTTTTTTTTAGTAGCACCAGCTACGGCCAAGAGTACGACTTAGCTACTTCATGTTTCACAATTCCTTTTTACAGGGGAGCACATTCACGCTATTCATAAATAGAACACATAATAACAACCATGAGCGAACTAGGAAGCCCAGATAGTCCACGGGGGAGACACACTACCCTTATGCCAGGACGCCGGCGCATAATTAAAAAAACCGTATATAATTGCGTTGTTTGCAAATAAGTTGAAATATTTATTTAAAAGAAAGCGAACTGAAACTATAGATTATGTGATAATAATATAATAAGATAAAAATCTGTAATCGTAAAAAAACACTATAAAATTGGAAAAACGCTGGATGCAACAGAAAATGGATATATACGCCGCTGGAAAATTAATAGGCATAAAAATATTTAAATTAGAATCAAATGAATATATTCATGTTTCATGAATTCTCATGAATGTAATAAACAAATTCAAATTCAATATGATTTCTAAGGAGAAAAAGATGTACTTTTAAAAACTTTAGTTTATTATGCAAACAAATTTATCCACATATTCAATATTTTTTTCAGTGCTTAATTCCTAAAATAGTTCGGAAAATCTACCAAATTGTTGAGATAAAAACAGCAATTTTAAATAATTCTCTCATCCTTTTAAATACACTCTTGAGAAATAATTTGGAGACAAAATTTGATATTATAACATAGTAATATTATATATATTACCTAGTCTTGCATATTCTTAAGACGTCTCCATATGTAGTATAAATTATAAGCACTTTTTACATTCTTCTCAGTTATACGACGTTTCACCACAGTATCGATTTATTCATAAACTATGTAAAAATAAAGTACATCGCTAGTGCGACGGAAAGGATGTGAATCTACGGTCTGATGACGTTTCTTCCCATTCTAAAATTCATATATCTTCTTACCTCAGTCACTGTTTCCCTTTTTTTCTTTATAAAGATAGAAACAATTCTTAGAAGTTTAGTTCAGTTTAGTTATATTAACGTCCAGTAGTAAAGTAATACTAGGGATGTTTGGGGACAGACCTCGTCATTTTGAACCTCGTTTAGATGAAAAGGACAGCACCTGAGCTGACACCCCCCTCTCCACACCACACTAGTGGGATGAGGTTTGATCTGATGGATTTAACGTGCAATAGATTCCCTTACACGATGGTTTCGGGGGAATCGGGACTCGAACCTAAAACCCTCTGGTCTCAAGGCCGAGATTTTGACACCATATCACCGCGGGTCAACAATTCTTAGAAAGAAAAGAAGATATAGAAGAAGTAGCTATTAAAAGACAAGTTACATATAGTATTTAATAGACAATGAAAAGTCACATAAAATATTTAATTGACAATGACGTTACATAAAGTATTTAACAGACCGTTTTAAAGGGTATTAAGACTGGCGAACCTGCTGGTTTCCAAAGACGGCTAGTAATAAATAAAAATACACTCGAGTATATTTCAAGTCTTGAGAATTTGCCAAATTTTTTAATTACATTTTTGTCGTAGTTAAAACCGAATTGTAAAATTTACATTATTAGTATTCAATATATACTACAAAAGATGTGATTTTTTCCCTTTTTATGTCGATGTTTATATCTAAAATTTAATAATAACAATCAATATCATAATTGTTTTATACCTTCAATTAAACTTTCATTTTAGAACCAAGCAATTACCACAATGTTTTTAAGTGTGCTATTTTAAAACATTACAGCTGTTTTCTGAGACAAGATAGGATGTATAATCACTAACTGAATCCGACCCGCCCTTAGACATACGGTTTGGTTGGTTGGTTGATTTTACTGGCGCAAGAGCCATACTTGGCTATGCTGCGCCAAACATATGTTAGATCAACAGGATCATCCCCTTAGGCATACGGATAAAACTAAATGACCGGACTACTAACAGCACCACTGGCAGGGACTGTGATTGAATCCTCATCAAGAGTCATCACCAGCCTCGGCACAACGCTTCCGTTAGGAAGTACATCCCATCACTGATGGAAAATAGCCAACCCTCACCTCTTTCTATACCCACCACCATACCGGAAGCGTCTCGTCCTTATTTTTGAGATCCCTCTCCCCAAAGTGGGGGAGATTGGATGTATAAAGGAAAAGATAAAAAATAGAAATGCATAGCACAAAGAACAGGGTGGTGTGAAGCTTTAAATTACACATTTATCAAAATTCGAAGTTAAAAAATGTTTTTGCTGCTTGTAAATAGTATACGAACAAAGGTAAGAATTAAATTAAGAAATCTCTCTCTCTCTCTCTCTCTCTCTCTCTCTCTCACACACACACACACACTTCACTGGTCATTCGTTCATTGTCGTAAAATTAATTTACCCGTAATGACAACATAAGTTTATACGCCTATCTCCGATTGCAAACTCAAAGCCCTACAACGAAAATACATCTAAGTATTGTTTCAATTTTTCATGTTTTGCAGCCAAAATATCAGTTTCATGATATTTTCTTTTCTGATGGCAAAGTTTTGGACGGTCGTTCATCACATTTATTTTTTCATCTGATATTGTTCGACAACTCGTATTTGTTTAAAAAGACTTTACATGGTTAATGCATGTATTATTTTGATATTTAGAAGATTACTAGCCAAGGAAAGGAAAATTTCTGTTACTCGAAGAAATTAAAGAAACGGCGTTTCCTAAAGTAGCGTTAACAAATAATCTTGTTTTAAACTCATTTTTGTTAATTAAAGCTTTACTTTTCTTTCTCTTTTTATTCATCACCATTTCACTATCAAGTATAATATAAATATTTATTATGAGGTAATACTTTCCATTAGAATTTTCAAACAGTACTGACAAAACAATAGAATGTCATATTCCAGGTGACTCGATTTCTACCAATTATAAAGCAAATCAACAGCGATACTCACTTAAAAACATTTTTTTATATAATATATCAGTTTTCAAAATAGAATTAATTAAGGATATAGCTCTCATTAATGTTTTTTTGATATCGAGGTCAACTGGCACTAAAAAGAAAACATTACTCGTAAGAACAGATTGAGCATTCATTTTATCATAAATATGGAAAGGAGACGACACCTTGTCAGCAACAATGTTCATTGGCAATGGCCATTCATCAAAGAACAGATAAGACCTCGGACATAGTGGTGATCACGGAATATTCACTTCCATCACTGCTCAGCTGAAAGTTTCTTTCTCGGTGACAGCCGTCTTCTATCAACCGTCCACGAGGGATCAGATGGAACAGCCCGAACAGAATTCGGTTTTTGTGGGTCCTCCTTCTTCGTCGCTGGGACTTGTGACTGTCACCTGGCCGAAGCGTCTGGATATATCAAGGCATCTGACACATCTCCTTCTTCAAGGACTCTTTTATTATGTATTTATTTTTGATATACATAAAGAAATAAATATCAAACTGGGGAAATATGGTCACGAAATGTTGTAAATTATGTCAGAACTGGATGAAATGCTTGAGATTAAGATAGGCTTGAGACAAGGTATTATTTAATCATTTGCAATTGATAATATCGTTTGTATCAATATTTTTGGGTAAAGCTATATTAAAAAAACGTAGAAAATTCGAAATATATATAAATGTAACAAGAAAATATTTTTAAGGCACACTTTTACTATTCTAATTAAAATATATAATGCTTAATTTTGACTATTTTCTAATTTTTAAATTCTAATTTACTATTCACTATTATAAATATTAAGCAATCCCGAACATAATTCTTTAGTATATTCTTTATCAGATGACAACACTATTATTGAATCAAAATTTAGTTAAATTGGTTTATTAACTGATAATCAAGCATACAAGAATGCACAATTTTTAAATTCTAGCATATTTAGCATGAAGTGTTCAAAAAATTGTTATCAAATTTTGTTTTTACAAGCTACAGATAATACAAAGTAAAGTATTGGAAATTTTTTATAAGTGAACTATTTTCAAGTAAAGCTCTATTTGCACAAAATTGAAATTTCTAATTTTTAAAAGTTAATAAAATATACCGAATTCTTATTTTTAGCATTTTATTTTGGTCATAAATAAGATCCGTTTCGCATTCAACGTTATAAGGTTTCAGTGTATTTTTAACTACGTTTCAAATAATTTGTGTAAAATTTAAAATTAAAAGTAGGAAATAATTAGACGCTTTGAGCATGATATTTTTTAAAAAACTGGATGGGTTTATAGTTTTAAATTTTCAAATTTCTTATTTATTATATAAAAAGCAAAAAAAAAAATCATTCTATATAAGAAAGCGAGTATGAGTATAAATTCAGTAAATAAAATAACGACAAATTTCACTTAAAAATAAAAAAAATTATAAATAAATTATTTCGTTTAATAAATTATTACATTAAAATTGAAGAAAAAATTGTCAATTTTATTTCTTAAATTTTAAAGTGTTGTATTGATTGTTTTTACATAATATTACGATCTGATGTCATTAAGAAGAAAAAAGCCAAAGTATTTATTAATTTTAATTTTAAAAAATGAAATAAATTTTAAATAAAAATTTTAGAAAGCACCTACAACTTCGAAAGAAATTCGGGCTGAATTGCATAGCTATAAACAAAACAATAATTCTTGCAGAGTGGTTTTTCCCCCATAACTCGTGTTGCAATTTATAATAAAATACTAACCTATAAACATTATCGTGTTAAGATTATTTTTATTTTAATTTCTGGCAGAAAATGCAAGTTTTGAGATATTTCCGGCAGTTGAAATTTCATATTATTTATCGCGTCAGGTCATAAACTATTTAAAATGATAATTTTGAAAGTCACATTTAAAAGCATTAGAAAAAATAATATTCATTCAACCCAACTTATTAAAATGCATAAACATATTTATATTCATTTAAAATGTTATCTTTCATTAAGAAATTTTAATGATGTTTTGTTTCCATTAACATTCTAAAACCCAATCACGTAATTTCACTTTGTAATTGCGCTTTTAATTGCTTGTTTTATGCAGTTGTTGCAACAAACTCTTCACTTGGACGAAGAGATTGAAGCCAGAGGAGCGTAAAATTTACTGACTTTCCAAATGAGTGTCTTTGCAGTTAATCATTTTTCACCTTTCTCTTGCCAGCGAACAATTTAGTCATTAATAACTATTAGCTTTCAAGCATTCAACCGAGCGAGACCAACAAAAACTCACTTCAAGGTTTGAAAGTAGTGAAATTTATTTCATGTTGCACGCCCTATGAGCCAATCATCAAGGTTTTGGCTACATTGTTACTTGATTACTCATATGACATCAGAATGCACAATCTGGCTTGATTAGTCACGGGTTAGTAAACAGAGTGAAAGTTAAATCAAATACTCTTGCGCCTGGTATGTTAATTTGATTGTTGATTTCGCCCAAAAACTATAAAAAAGATCCTAATAATTGAAAGTTAATTAAATTATTTAACCAGCATGAAGGCCATTT
>JAPMOQ010053041.1:0-21384 GCA_026543055.1 Argiope trifasciata | reverse complement strand
TATATATATATATATATATATATATATATATATATATATATATATATTCAAATTTCATGGTGTTGGGGATATTTTTGTAGTATAAAATCTCTAATCAATACTAAAAAACCTCCACCATAAAAATACAAGATTAAAAGTATTAGTGATGTTTATCGAATATAATTGTAGTTTGGGTAAAGTTAAGGGATATTTTAAGTTTATTAGTACAAGAACTTTGGTGTCAAACATATGGAAATAATTAATTTTTACTGCATCTTAAGTCTCTTCCTCATAAGTATAAATATATAGAAAAAATTTAGAATATTCTTCATTTTTGTAACGAAAATAGTTCTGAAAGGGACTACAAGCGATTAAAAGATGAAGCGTGCACAAAGTTTTAAATTTTAAAAGAAAATTTCAAATATAGAAACACTTTTTCAGTTTACATTGTATAAGACTGAAGCAAATACGTAGAATGAACTTGAATTAAAATCACATATCTATAAAATGTTGAATTTTAAATTTATTTCTTTTCTCTGACCTGAGGATGATATTTTTAAGCAATTAATTTCATATATATATAAAATATGAATTTTGCTTTAATATTGGAATCAATATTTTTGGTGTTAAAATAAAAAACACAGAAAATGATGATTTTTAAATTACTGGTGGTCGATGCCAATCTTTGAAATAAATTTATACTTCATTTCTCAAAATATTGGAATTTTCAATTACTTTGAAGTACAAAGACAAAATGATAAAATTGTCAAATTAGGCTTAAATATATTCAAAAACACAAATATTTATTAGGGAGTCTGACTCATTGAATATCTGTAGTCGTAGAACTTTAATAATATTCCATAAAAAACTGTAACAATTGATTGTTTCCTTAAAAACATTAAAATAAAAAATGTGTTTGTTTTCTTACCTCTGTTTAAATACATTTTCTTTTTAAACTTTTCAATTCACAGAAACCTTAACAAGAAAATTCCTATTCAAGATATGCCATTGTTAAAAAAATATCAAGAACTAATCTTGAATTTAAAATTGCTTTATTTACAAGTGTTCTAATGTCATAATGATAAACTTAATGTATCCTGAAAATTTTCAAATATTAAAATTTTAATTTTGACTAGAAAAGAATGTAGAGAAGAATCTTAATTAAAAGTGCTTGATTTTAAATATTTTATCCACAGAAGCGTATTAGTATTCTATAAAAACATTCTAACTCTTAAGCGTATGAATCTTCCTTGGTATTAAATGTAATAAGCATAGTTATATTAGTTCAAAGATAATCATTATTTCATCAGACCGTAAAAACTTTGCAGTTTTAAATTCTCTTTCCTGTTTAATTAAAATCTCGTTCCGAATGCGCTATATCTGTATCTCTGGCTTTCATATCTTAACAAATGCCATGAAAATGTGAAGTTAAAATTAAGCAATTAAAGTTGTTCATCTTTAAAAACTATTTAAGCATAATCAAAAAGATTTTTTTTGTATTGTTTTTTATTAGTGTGTTCTTTAATAGAATCAAAACTTTTTGCAATTGTATAAAATTTATAATGCTTTAACATATTAATGAATACTAGTAATTAGAAATGTTACTTTGCTACATCTGCAGCTGAAAGTTTGTGAAATGCATTTATTCTATTATGACAACATAAATTATTATATATCACTTCTCGATTTCAGGTATTGTAAAATTGATTTAAGCTTTAACACTATTTCAATTTTCTCAATACATATACCCCTGAATTTTTTCAATTATTTATTAATATTTTTGTTTTTTTATGCTTGGCATGAACATAAAGTCTCAAGTCCATTCAAAATATATACCAAAAAAATTTAAATAAGAATACCATATTATGTATTGATGGAGAAAAATTCAGTTTTATTTTCTGCTTGAAAAATTCGGAAAAGCAAAGTTAGTAAAGCAACTGTTTACAGGCCTCTTCATTACGGCATTTAAAAGTTAGTATATTATGACGCGTATATAATTATGTATGTTTAATAGTTAAAAAGATGAATGCCGGCCTCCTGGCTTATGGGGATGGTAGTGCCTCCATGTCAAAAGGGTCGTTATGTGAACGTGTCATCTTCATATGAGCTAGAAGTTAGACTTCTACCATCTGGTGCTCAGGGATGTTTACCCTCAGAAGCTACTGCTTCCCCTTTCTGTGGAAACGCGGGCACGACATCATCATCAAAAAGACGATTCAGAGGTTAGAATTATCAACGGTTTGAAACAGCTTCAGAATTTAAATAAAATTTTAAAATTCAGAAATTTTTTAAACAATCGCAGTTACCTGTTTTTATTTGAGATCACAAAATAAGCTGATTCTTAAACTCGTAAGAAGACTGAGAAATCAAACAGTTATGGAAGAAAAAAAAATATTGAAGCCCGTTTGAGATTTGACCTATGTTATCTTTAAAAGTGACATATTTTGAAAGGCACTGACTTGATGGTTCCATGCTTTGATAATCATAGATGTATTTTATGCAGCTTAGTTTTTTAAAAATTATCTGTAAAAGTTGATAAAATTATGGGTAGTAAGAATTTTTTCTGTCAGGCTTCTTGTTAGCTGTCACGAAAATCGGCAATAAAACTGGAAAAGGTTCGTAATTCCATCCACGACCAAGCTCAGGAGAGTATTTTTCTCTGAGGCAAATTTTAAATTTCCTACACATTTTGTAAATATAAGTTTTATTTTTAACATATATATATTTGTGTATTCGTCGTTTTTTTTTCAATTGCATTTAACAATAAATGTTTGGCTGAACATTTTTGATTCGTATTTGAGCATTTTACTATCTCCAGAAGATAGTAGATGAATTGGTAAAATAATCTGAATAAATATGACCAGTTAATCTTTATAAAAATAATTATCAACTTAAATGCTCATAATTAAAAAAATGGTTATGTATTATATTTATTGTCATAGGGTTTATTTGCCCAATTTCAACTTATGCTTATTTTATCAAGTTCATTTTCACGTAACATGCCAAGATTTCGCCAAGTTGGATGCTTTTTTGGGTTTATCTGGAAATTTTAAAATCAAACCAATAGGCTGTTAAAATTTACATTTTATGGCGATTTATTAAGAGGCAAAAAAGTGCTTATTACATTAAATAATTTACCTGAACTTTGCACTGTCAATGAGCTTTATTGTATAGTGAAAGTTGAAATGAACGCAAAATTGAAGAAATATAGGTTTTTAAGGCTGTGGTAAATATTTAGTATAAGAATGCAGTTAAAGGTATTTATGTTTTATCCGTACGTTATTATAGAGTTTGTGGTTTAACCACAAATCATTGATGAACAATTCAAATGGCAGTTTTGGCAATTAATCACTGGTTGCAATGAGCATAATATATTTGATGGTTTTTTAATGTTTAATTACTGTAATGGGGTTAACACACATGCATCTAATAAAGTTATTCGTTTAATAGTTTAAAGTGTTGAAGAATTATTGTAAATCAAAATCGTAACAATTTTGTAACTTTACTTTCAAAACTTTATAGAATTTTCTTTAGCATAATAAAACCATTTTTATTTTTAACAATTCATACTATTTTCTAACTATCTAATGAATGTGATTCATGTTTGGTCTATAGGTAGCCGTTTTACAGTTTCTACTTTGGGGAATTTATATTTCACTACAAGGTTGTCTTACACTGTGGTACTATCTAAGCACATCTTTTGCTCGGAAATGGATCACTTTGGAAGCCTTCATCTTGTGCATTCTCAGCATTACAAAGAATTTGGGACATTTTTTTGAAAAAAAAAAAAAGCTTCAATCCTTTTTTAAAAACTTAATAATTCAATATAAATATTAAAAAATATTTAAGATATTTTATTCATCATTAATAATGGTTACATACTGGGTGATTTTATAGATAATTTTGTAATATTTACTGTCGTAAAAGTGATTTAATTAACCTTCCAACAGTTGATACGCAATTCATGTGGGTCGGTATTCAATTTATTTTCTGACGCATCGCTGGGCCACGGTGGCCTGGTGGTAAGGTCTCGAGCTTCAGAACAGGAGGATTGCAGATTCAAGGCCCGATCCCACCGAAGAACCGCCATGTAAGCTGGTCTGGTACACGTTAAATCCGTCGGGCCAAACGTCCTCCCACTGGTGTGGTGTGGAAGTTTAAAGGAGGTGCCATTTCGGGTGCAGTCCTCTCCATCTGACCACGGTTCAAAATTACGTGGTCCATCCCAAAACAGACCTAGTGTTGCTTCGAAAAGGGATGTTAATATAACTAAAACTAATCCTGACGCTTCTCATAACACTTTTATCTTTGACTACAGTTTTGAATTATATCACTTTATCAAATAAAATGTACCCCTGTAAAAATGGCCTGTGCAAGCGAATGTGTGTCTCCATCTTCATTTGAGCTGAAAGTCAGACTTCTGCCTTCGGGTGCACATGGGTCTTTACCCTCAGAAGTCATTGCATCCCCTTTCCGTGTTAACACGGACATGACATTATGATCATAAATAGAACGAGAATAATTCATTTCTCGTTCTATTTAAGAATTTCAAAGAATTTAGTTTATTTGTATTACATTGCATTTAAATAGTGTTAAAAAATGGACAACCAGAGGGTTGAAGAAACTTTTTTTTTCCATTCCAATTTCCTTAATTTCAATAAATGTTGAATTTTGACTTTTCTGCTAATTCATCATGCCTTATTTCGGATAACTGCAATAGACGAAGATTCGATGAAAAAACAATAAAGAAAGAAAAATAAATCACTTAGCAGCGCATCTACAAAATGACATGAAACCTCTGGTCAAAAATGGGTTCTTCGAATGGTTTGAAATTTGAACCACTTCCCGGGAGGAGGACAAATGGAACAACATGGCATATGGAAGGAAGACATGCGAAAACCGAATTCAATGAGATTCAATTAGAGCCCTCTAGTTTCAACGCACGTCGAAACTGGTTTTTTAATTAAAGAACTAACTGATTAGGAACATTAAATTCCACGCAAGTGTTTCTCACAGCGCATTTTGGGTACAATGGTCATGTTTTTTATTTTCCCCTCACAATAGACTGATGAGGTGGAAGGCGGCTGCTCATTTGGGTCGGGACAGACGAAATTGGATTAGACGCCTCGAGCACATGGTTGCTCAGGGCTGGATGCACGACTCGCTTGAGGAATTACTTCAGTGTAAAGGATTTGGGTAACAATGCATGGGAACTTTTATACAATTCGCTCGTAAAACGTACGGAATGATCCGGCTATTACCGAAATTACGGGACTATTCCGGACGGCCAATGAATCACTCGAAAGAATCCATTCCTCTGATGTAGCAAGCAGAGTTTTCCAAAGACTGGGAGATTTTTATTACGACGGTTCTGTTTCGAAGGGATTGGTATGAGATCATTAAAGGGGCAATGAGAAAGTCTCTTTGCATAAAACCTACACATTATGTGATAGTACGAAAAATCTTCGGTTTTAAGGTCTTTGTTCAGGTATGGTCATTATTCATGTAATACCGTTTTTAGTTCCTCCACTAAAATCAAGATAGTTTATGATTTAGAAATAGGTACACTTTTTGTTTGCAAGAGCCTATAAACTAATGCAAATGTATTTTCTACAGAAGGTGTTGACCAAAAAAATTCGATTCGATGGAAAAAAGTTATTTTTGTCTTTATTTTTCTTCCGTATCCCTCTATTTTGTCTTAATTTGGTGAATTTTATATTTAATATCTTTCTTGAGCAAACTGAATAATCAAATAGGGAATATAGGAAGGATTATGTAATAAATAAAAATAAATATTAGTAACTTGAATGTTGGTAAATAAATTTTACAAAATATATGGAACTAAGTGTTAACTTTATTTATTTAAAAACGGAAACAAGTCAAATACTGAATACTTCAGAATCGTCCTTAGTTTAAATTTTCATGGAGCAGAACTTAATTTAAAATAAATTTCACCTGAATTTTCGATTCCCATGAGAAAAAAGTTCGTTAGATGTCAATAATTCGAAATAACACGAAATAACTGAATGATCCTTTTTTGGCTCAGTTGATTGGATTGATCATTTACACAGACTCCAAACCTTTTAAAACTAATTTTGAATTTCTCCGTCTTTCCTTACCTTGCACCAAAATAGCCCTCGTGTTGCTTTAAAAGGGACGTTAATATAACTAAAACAAACCATGTCATCTTTCCTTACCTTCAAAATCAGAATTTTTTTAACCAATTTGGGAAAAGAATCGCTGCAGTCACTATTTGTTTCGTTTTGCTTTCACAAGAAAGCAATTTATTCCAAATTTCCCCTGTCTGTTTTGCTGACTGTTCGAATATAAAACAACACAATAATTACAAAACAAAGAGAGCTATACAGATTAGATTCGATACACAAAGTTAGCATCTATAGTGTAAGCATCTGCCATAGTTTGAGACAAAACGAAAGAAAATCTATCGTCTGTTGGTTTGCATTTTCAGAAGTTTTTTAGCACGTTAATTCAAAAGTGTTGAGACTTCAATATATCAAATTCGGTATTGAATTTTCTGACCTACAAGTGCAGATTTGAGACTAATCTTTACTTCCATTGATTGAGAAAAAGTGTATAGAGTATAAATTCTATTTTCAAATTACTATTAACCGAGTTATTAATTCTATGTCAGGGATTAATCGCCAAAACATTCGTCAATGATCACATGGATTCAGTCCAAAAGTCAATATTTCGCAACTATTGTACACCAATGTCGTGCAAGATATTTTCTGTCATGACAAGTTTACTAGAGAGTATGCAATGTAGTTTTGAGCAGACCAATCCAATTATGAATAATTACTCTTGTCCTATATATATATATATATATATATATATATATATATAATATCATGTAATATAATATAATGAGTCTTTTTCAAAGTGCTTAAAATGATGAAAATGTTAGATTTCCATGATCGGTTTGGGCGAGGAATAGTCAGAGTTGCTTGCATGAAGTGCATGTAAATTATCTTGAACATTATAGCATATGCGAAGTTCATCCTTTCATTTCACTTGCGACGTAGCGAGGCACACACCTTTTCAAACACACCTGGTGTTTCTCGAACGGCGCAGGCAGCAACAGAAATTCTGCCATCTGGAATTCGTTAGATATGATAGGGCTTTCGTAGATGAGACATTTCAAATGGCCCCACAGGAAAAAAGACAGGAGAAATTGGGTGTACGCTCACCTCGGCCAATCTTTCCAACGTGTCATCTCGAGAAACGCTGCATGTACATTCTTGGGGCTTCAAAAACATTCCACTCGCCAGACCATACATAAAATATATGTCCGCCTTTTCCTGACTTCTGTGCATCGCATATTCGTTCTGAAATCCACTGTAGAAATGACGACGCGTAGAAAAACTTGCGTTTTATTGTTTCCATTACAGTGCCACCTAGCGATTCACCACTTCTCCGCCCATTGGTTGTATGATAAAGATGTCTAGTTTAGATTATTTCTATCGCCCTTTAAATTTTTGACTATGAATTTTGAAATAATTTGTATACATCATTTCTTCATTTAAGTGTCACAAGTCCCCTTCTTAATTTTTTTAAAATTTCGTAGTTAACTGGCTTAATATATTGTTAAGTCTCAAGTGGGCTCTTCATAATTAAGAATGAGAACCTCCTGCCATGGCAGTTGGTTTTCACCACCATTATGCATACATGAAAAGATGGGGGTCTGGCTCCTCCGATTGATGTTGGTACTTCCTTAGGATAGGGTTGTGCCGTGACCAATGATAACCCTGAGGACTCAACCACATTTCCTATTAGAGTTGCTGTTGCGGTGGTCTGGTCATTTAAGTCTTTTCGTATGCCTTTGGGTGGGTTGGAGTAGTCAGCTTATGATTAACATATCGTTTAAATAGTAATGCGTATGCATTAAATTTATCTCATGCTTCGTAAGTCTTTTTATATTTAAAATATATGGCAAAATCCTAACGATGATTGGAAATCGGTGCATTTATAATTTTGAAAATAAAAAATTCTTTTTATGATACTGAAAAAAGTTATTGTTTTCGATATTTAAAACAGATTCATCTTTTTAGATATTTACAATGGAACATATTTTAGACAGAGTTATATTTGTGTTTATCTTAGTTTTTAATTTAAATATCTTTTTATTTGAAAAATTCTTGATATCATAGGCTACTAATAGCATCAAAAATAGATTTTAGAAATTTAAAAGTAAATTTTCAGTATTTAGATGAATATCAAAATTGTATAAAATAGACATATAACAATAAAGGCGAAAAATTAAGATTTTGGTTCCAAGTTTCAAGGTCAAGATTTTTGATACTTTTAAATTCGTCAAATGAATTTTTTTTAATAAAATGTATATTCCATTATAACCCTTATGTATATAAAAATTTCATATCATAATTATCATGACATTTTATGGAAAAAAATATTAAGGAAATAAAAGTCTATTGAAAACCTGGACCAGAAACTCAAGTACAACAGATTATTTAGAAAAATATTTCGGAACTTTTGAAGTAAATATTTTTATCAAATAACTTTTTTCAGTAATTTTGGCCTGTGGCTTAGTAAAAATTTACATATCAATTTATTTATATTTAAAAAGAATTTCTTTTAACACATATAAAGTTAAGAATAAAACATCAATGCAGATAAACTTAAAAGGATATAATAGAAAAAAGCTTTGAAAATTTTAAGACGTTGGATATATTTCAAAAAATCATGAATTATTACATAAAGGAAGAATGAAGATATCCAAAATATGTCATCATTAATAAATATTACTTCCACAAAAATTGATGAGAACGGTTAAAGAAAGAAAAAAAACTTTCATAGTCTTATTTTTTTTTAAAAAATCAATGATAATGAAAACTGAAGCACTTCATAGCTTACGGTTATCAAACTGCTTTTTAAAAATATTAGATAAGACACTTATTTTCACGTGAGAAATTTTACAAATTCATCTAATGCTTCTATTTTACGACAAACAAATTTTTCACATTATTTCCTTTTTTTATTTTTCTATTTTTTTAAAAAATGTCACAAAATTTTTGGAAATTGTTATGAAATATTTGACAGTGGAAAATTCCTGTTAGTATATTTGAAGATATATCTTCAACAACACTTTTTGAATTTAAAATATGTTTATCGTAAGTCTCAGCAGCATAATATATTGCCAATATTCATTCGATATGAATATGATTATTAAGGATATATATTATCCATAATTATTATGTATATTATCCAAAAATGAGTATTTTATATATATATTTAAATACAATACAATACATATTTTAGAGTAAAATTTCCCCGAACAGACATCTAGTTATTAGTTTTATAAACGAATAATTTGTAAGTTATTTTTCTTTAGAAACTTTATACCCAACTTTTTGTTTCAGCATTTTGGTTTTCAAAGAGTTCAGTTATATTAACGTTCTGTTTTAAGCAAGGAATAATTTTTTGTGACTGATTTCATAAGTTTGCATCCCGGTCACGGGACGAGGGGGATACATCAGCTGGCCCCTTTCTTTCTAAACTTCCACGCCACACCAGAGGAAAAAGGTTGCCTGACGGATTAAACGTGTACTAAACCCGCTTATACGACTATTCTTGGTGAAATCAGGTCTTTAATTTGAAATCTTCCTTTCCTGATTCCTAGACCTAACTACAGGCCACCGTGGCTCCGGTTTTGTCCTTCTTAAATATTTTGTAATTTTGGATGACCAGAATTCGCTGCATTCATTGGCATTTGCTATATAATAAAGCGTCTCAGTTAACTTATTATTCATTGATTTTTTGGTAAAAATAATGCCTACATATTAAATATGTTGAATATTTATGCCGCCAGATTTAGCACCTATTTTTTAAAGGCGTATCACTAAATCTTTTTTCAATTATCCGAGACATTTAGGTCTACTTCACTCTCTATTATATAACCCAATACTTGAAAAATAAAGAATCTAAGAAAATATTTTTCGTACTTTTCCGTTATTCGGGCGCAACAAAAAATTACATCAAAAAATGCAAAATTACTTCAAATTTAACGCTCAAAATCGTCAAATTCACGTTATTCACTTGGCGACTTTGTAAGCGTCTTGTTCACAATGGCGACATTTATTTTGCCATTTGCTTCACTTGCGAATTTGGCTTTTGTTTGGCTCAAAATGGTGACATCTTGCTCCCATATAAGGGAAAAGTAAAACATCTTTAAAAAACACTAATTAAAAAGAGGTGACGCATTAATATAGGTAAAGATGCGATACATTTGGTTGAAGTGAAATAAATTCTTGTTTACCTCTCTCTTAAAACCAATTATTTAAATCAAAAGGTTTTATTTGTTTTTGTAAGCCATCTGATTAAATTTCAAAAAGACATATTCCTTTTTCATAGCATGTTTTAAGGAAATCTTGCTGATTTTTGAATCTTTACTGAGAATGGGTTGGTATTAACTCTATAATCGTTTAAAAATTTATATTACATGTTCGTATTAAAAAGGTACTTTTTTATTTTAACTATGTAAATGTGCCACATGAATTCAGTTTCATGTAGAAATGCCACATTGTTATAGTCAGACTGTTTCAGGAGGGTAGGCTTCATACACAGATAATACATTTCAAAGCGGGAAAAATTACTTATGCAAAACAACAAAGTCTATTGAATTTTTGTCTATTAAAATAAATATAATATACAGACATATTATGTAATTATAATTTTCTAAGGGAAATTTTAAGACTTTTTGTACGTAGTATAATTTATGTACATTAAAATTACAAAGGGGCGCAAAAGAAAATCCAGTACTCCTTCTCGATCACCCCTGTTATTCTCCCTCGTCGAAGTGATTGGTCTGGTTATAGTCAAATAATAAACAATTATATTTAGTTAAATATTTTAACATTAGACCAGTAGTTCCTCGATACTTTAAAATCTGAAATATGTTGATATACTCATATATAGGAAACTCATTTGATTTGATTTAATGATTTCATTAAACCTTTGGCTGATCATACCGTGATTTCCACGGGCAACTCAAATGTAGAAAAATATGCTCATCTCGCGATGTGCGCGGGTATGTGTTTTTCTTCTTTTACTGAAGAGCCGGTCCCGTTTGCCCTCTTTATCCATTGTAATAAATTATATGCAGCATTTGACGTTTAGTTTACATTTTGGACTACAGATATTGTTAGTTGTTAAATTGGGGCATCTGAAGGCACGTGGTATTCCTGCACAAATTTCAAATTTTGCTGTTTTTTTTTTTTTTACTAATCAGATTCAGAAGGCGATTTTAGTTTTGATAGCAATAGCCATAATGATAGTGATATAGATTTTTCGGACAGCTCCTCACGTAGAGATGATTCTAATAATGATTCAACGCACTTTCAAAATTGATATGAAGAATATTCCTCCTCCTCCTTCCATTTTATACATTTTACTTTTATATATTATGCAATAAATAGGAACTGCATCTCAAATGAATTTCATTAAATTTTGTTTTAGTGCTAAAATCCGAAATTGTTTTTGTTGTAATTGTAAAAATCTAAATAAAAATATTTTATGTAAAGAAAAGCATTTTTCAATTCCTTAATAGATATAGTCTTAAAATATGCACACGCGCACACACACACACACACACACACACACACACACACACACACACACACGCACACGCACACACACACGCACACGCACACGCACACACACACACACACACACACACACACACACACACACACACAATTGAGGAATCAAAGGATTAAAACAATTAAAAAAAGGTTAGGGGAGGTACATAAAATTTTCTTAGATTATACGACAAGTAGTTACTTAAATTGGACTGAAAATAACTGAGGATATTGGCAGCTGAGAATCTGAAATTTAAATCAACGGGATCATTCATTACCAATAGCAAGAGAAATAGCCTGGAAAACAGTTTAACTCACTAGAAAATTACTCGGAGCTTAATTATAAGAATATTCCCATAAATTTTCAATGAACCATTTTAAATTAAAAACAGATAGAGTAGTTCTCCCTAAACCTTTTCGTAAAGATCTTATCCTGCTAGACACGCTTACAATTATGGACCTTGGGGAAAGGAGCTATACTTTATGGCATTAGCGAATAAAAATTGAGAAATGAAGATATTTCGGGCATTTATCTAGTATTTTTACAGAATTTATAGCTAGAATATGCGCTTTGAACATTTTTGCTAACCGATTGCCATAAAACTACAAGTGTAGTCACAAGATAACGTACCTGATTTCATTGAATTATGTAACTTAATTTATGAGCTGTTGTCTTTAAATGCTTGTGGAAATACACTCTGATAAGCAATCAATACTTTTACAAATTTTTTCAAAATTTTCATGATGATCTATATTTTATAAACATCAGTACTACATTTTTTTCTATCTCGTCATTTACGTTTTACAATTTGGTTAATTTTTATTCGAGCAGCAAGACAGACGTCTTCTGTGTAGATTTCGCGAAAATCTAATCAGGCAGAAATCTACATATTTGATCACAAGGCCACACACTAAATTTCATCTATTTAGCAGAAGCTGTGTTGTATTCTGATGTAGAACAGCAGAAAGTATGCCGAAAATTATTTTTTGAACTCACAGTAATTCGAAATGTGGGGATTCGACTAAGTCTCGAGTTTTGAATTGTTTTGAACATTACAATACTTTTTATACGATAATGTGAAAAGGCTATTAAAGATATCAAGTATTGATTTAGAAAGAAAAAAATTAAGGTCATTTTAAATCATATGATTAAACGGAACAAAAATAATTCATTCAGTGTATTCTGATGTTCATTAAATATGTGCAAAAATAGCTGTATACTAGAAAAAACATAATTAAAATAAATGTAGAATTTAAACAGCTGACAAAGGACTAGCCGTTTTAGTAGCTATCATACTGTGTATAAAATACCATACATTTATATATTATGTTCTGAATTGAAGAATTTTTTTTATTCGATATTTCGTTAAAACTGTTGATAGTCTAATCTGATAAATTAATAATTTCATTGGTATATCTATTCTTATATATATATATATATATTTAGCTATGGATTTAGGTTTTCAAGTTTTTTCCCAAAAACATTTGACTGTCTTGTTTTGACGATAAACTGCAAAAATTAAAATCCAAGGTTTTCATTAAAATTATTTCTCTATCATTATGCATTCAAATAGTATGCAGTGTCAAAATTTTTTGCTGTTTTTCTAATTTCCGTACTTTTAAAAAAGTTAACTTTATGCAATAAACATGTAATTTCTACATATCATTTGTAAATTGTTTAATTACTTTAAGACAGATATGACAGTGAAGTACATGCTAAACACTGCAAATGTATAGTTAAAATCTAAATGTAAAATTTTGATTAATGAAATTAAAAATTAAAGAAGAAATTTTTTTTTGTACGAAAGAATAGGTCTTCATACATTTTTTTGCGAAAACAGTTTAAACAATCTAAAAATGTTATTCCTTTTAATCACAAGAGAAAAAGCTGATTTTTTCTACAAAACTTAATGCTATTTTCCCTAAGATCTTAAAAATAATCACTAATAATAAATTTAGACAAAGCTGGCAGATATTTCACAATAATACTAAGAGAGAGTTCGAGTCTCCAAAAGGTATTTCCAGATTTTTTGTGTTGTTTGCTGAAAATTTAATCTTTAATTATTAACAAGAGATTTAAGGCTTCTAGATTTGGTTCGGGGGAGCGATAATTTCTTGTAAAATTTATTACAATTAAAAAAAATTAAATACGAATTAAAAAAGAACAAAGATTTAAGTAGCTAATCAAACCACTGCCCAACATTTCTCTCGTTAAAGAAAAATTTCCCGTTAAACTCTCAATTTCGGTTCTTGCTTTACTTGACGTTTTTATGAGATTAATTAATTGAAAGCAATGTGCAATTCTCGGAGAAAAAAAAGCAATGAAACAAAAAAAAGTGCGCTTTGTTTTCAAGTCTGATTTTAATGCTGACAGAAAAATAAATTACTGTAATTATGCATTAGGAAGAAAAAATGTTGGTTCTTTTGCTCTTTTTTAAGCTTTCAAACGAATTTAATGTTGATAGTTTCGGAAGTAAAAAGATGGATTTATACGAATTAAATGGTGCAATATCTTTTATACATAATATTTTTTTATTGAATTACATCACTGAGATTTTAAATTATTATAATAATAAAAAAGAAAGTTATTTACTATTTTTTTAATTCATAAGGGTTTACTTTTTATCGAAAGAGAAAATAGTTTCAAATGTATATAATTAAACATCTTTATCAATAGAGAAAAAGGAAATTAAATGAAGATGTTTTTATAATTTTTTTTACTTACTCTTTCATCTCTATTTCTCATCAGCCGTAAAGTATGCAAACAATTTTATTTTGAAAAATTATTTGGAATATCGAAGGAAAATTTCAAAGCGTTTAAACTTTAGTTTAAAATTGACGCAAGTAAATTAGAGAATTTAAAACAAAGCATTCATAATAAAGTAGCAATAATTGAGCAGAAAGTGTTTTTGTCATATGAGGAGAGTATTATTACTTTTATAAAAGAAGTATTAACGCAGAGCCCTCGGGTGATATCTCTTAGGCACCATTTAAGACGGTGCATCATTTTGAAGTTTTAAGCCTTTTTTTTTAATTTTGAATGTTTAAAACGCCTTCAAAATGGCAAAAAATGTACATTAATTTTTCAAATAAATTCAACTTAAAACAATTATGCATATTTGTTTTTTAGAAGAATAAACAAATCTTTATAGTGGTTTTGTATTAGGTGAATAATTATACATCGAATTACTTTTCTTAGCTTCGGCAGTATATATACTATATGAACGGTACCTTGAATTGAACCGGGTGCAAAAGACTAAGGTATTACATGAATAAGTGCGTAAGTCTAATTAAAAATCTAATTGAAAAAATTATTAGTCAGGCAGAGATTTTACCAATTTTGAAAAACCAGACTTTCATGATCAAGATGATAGGAAATTGTTTCCATAATAAATTATAAAATCATTACTTTAAGAAAGATTTTTACAATGCTATATAAGTATTTTTTTGGAATTTCTTAATGAAAATATTTTTAAAAAGCTAAAATGAATTATTTTACTATCTTAAATCAAAGATACATTTCTATTTAATCTCTAAGTTAAATATATGGAAATTAATGTGGAAACAAAATAGACTTTTCAGCAAAATAAACGAATTTCTTAACATTTGCAGCATTATCTTATTATATTTCACAATAGAGTCAAACCTATTTCTGCTCAATGATGACCTCAGAAATGAAATTGCAGAGAAAAAAGTTCAGAAATTTCATAAATAGCAATAACATTTTTTTTTTTTTTTTTTTTTTTAAACAATATATAACAGAATTTTTTTTAATGAGATGGAAAAGGATTGCATAAAAAATTATAACTTAGAATATTTATGACAGATTTATGAAATAATGGAAAGAGGCTTGCCAAATAAAATAATAAAATAACATTTGGAAACATTAAAAAATTATTTTATTTCCCACGTGATGAAATTTCTTAAAATTCGCATAATTCAATACTATTCGCCCCTCTCCAAAACATGTAAACAGTTCAAAATCGTTTTCATCACTTGAAGATATTAGAAATTATATATTTTCGGAATAAATTTTACTTTGAAATATTGGAATTGCTTGATTTTTTTATGTATATAAATTGTATTTAATGCTGTTATGTTACATTAATACACAGCGTTAAAAGGTATCAGGTATTTATATACTGCATAAATTTTTAGTAGAAAAGGAAAGGACAAAATCAGGTTTTCGCTGAATACTATTCATATGCATTTTAAATGAGTTTTTGTTAAATATTGTGAATTAATAACATTATCATGTGCTATTTAATGCAGCATAGTAATAAAATTAATAGTATTCTAACTTAACTTAAAAATCGAAAAAAGTATAAAGCCGGAGATTTTTAGATTCGAGACCCAATTTCGTCTAAGAACAGTAGTGTAAGCAAGTCTGATGCCCTGTTAAATCCATCGGGGCCAAATGTTCTCAGGTTGTTATGGTGTGAACGTTTGAAGAGGGTGGTCAGTTTAGGTGTCATGCTCGTCATCTGACTGCGAGTTAAAATTACTTGGTTCGTCCCAAAATAGCGCTAGTGTTGTTTTTAAAAAGGTATGTACACTGAAGTGACAAAAGTCATGGGATAGCAATATGCAAATATACAGATGGCAGTAGTATCGCAGCGAAAAAGTATAAATGCGCAGTTCGTTTTCCAGAGCTTTCATTTGTGTTCAAGTTATTCATGTGAACAGGTTTTCCTTGATTTATGGCGGCACGACAAGAATTAACAGACTTTGAACGTGGAATGTTAATTGGAGCTAGACGCATGCGTCATTCCATTGCGGATATCGTTAGTGAATTCAACATTCCGAGATCCACAGTATCAAGAGTGTGCCGAGAGTATGAAATTTCAGGCATCACATCCCATCATGGACAGCGCAGTGGGCGACCACCTGCACTTAACGACCGAGACCACCAACGTCTGTGTAGAAAGGTCAATGTTAATAGACACGCAACACTTCGTGAAATAACTGCAGGAATCAATGTGGGACGTACGAGGGAAGTGCCCGATAGGACTGTGCGGCGAAATTTGTCTTCCTTGGGCTATGACAGCAGAAGACCGACTCGAGTGCCTTTACTGACAGCACGACATCGCCTACAGTGACTCTCCTGGGATCGTGAGCATATCGACTGGTCCCTAGACCAGTGGAAAACCGTGGCATGGTCAGATGAGTCACGATTTCAGCTGTTACGAGCTGATGGTAGAGTTCGAGTGTGGCGCAGACCCCACGAAGCCATGGACCCAAACTATCAGCAAGGCACTGTTCAAGCTGGTGGTGGCTGCATAATGGTGTGGGCTGTTTTTACATGGCATGGACTCGGTCCTCTGGTGCAACTGAACCTATCATTAACTGGAAATGGTTATGTTCAGCTGCTTGCCGATCACTTGCAGCCATTCATGGACTTCACGTACCCACACAACGATGGGATTTTTATGGATG
Organism: Argiope trifasciata; assembly: GCA_026543055.1. Lineage (NCBI taxonomy): Eukaryota > Metazoa > Arthropoda > Arachnida > Araneae > Araneidae > Argiope > Argiope trifasciata. Next base: position 4,354 of record JAPMOQ010053041.1, on the reverse strand, counting down.
ACAATGCGCCATGTCACCGGGCCAGAACTGTTCGCGATTGGTTTGAAGAACATTCCGGACAATTCCAGCGCATGATCTGCCCACCTAGATCGCCCGATATGAATCCCATCGAGCATTTATGGTACATCATCGAATGGTCCATTCATGCCTAAACTCCTGCACCATCCACCCTTTCACAATTATGGACGTCTATACAGGCTTCATGGCTCAATATTCCTGCAGAGGACTTCCAACGACTTGTGGACTTCATGACACGTCGAGTTGTTGCACTTCGCCGGGCAAAAGGAGGACCGACACGATATTAACAGTAATCCCATGACTTTTGTCACTTCAGTGTATAATGATTAAATGAAATTCAGAAAGTAATAACAGTGAACTGCAATGTAAGATCCCTTTTCTGCAAAATTATTCCCATATGCGAAAAGTTGAGGGGGAAGGATTAATGAAGAATGTCGGATGTGTCACAAAAAATTTGAGATATCGTATACCATTCATTAATAAATTTGAAAATGGATTACGAACAAACCTATACACATGGAAAATAGACACCATGGTGTTTTATAGAGAACAATAGAACCGAATTATAAATGTGTATGATAATATTATAAGCGCAGTGCTAAAATAACAGTGTTTATCTGTTATGCTGGCTTTGGTTTTATCTCCATACCTGGAGATATCATCCGTACTGTGATAAAAAATCAATAAGGCATAATATTTTAATACGTTGAAGACCAACTACGGAGACAGATATTGGACTGTTTATGTAATTTAATGATCATGTAGATAATTTTGATTATGCTGTGATCCTTACTTTCGTTCTATTATTTTAATATACATTTTTATTTTTTGGTGGAAAACTTACTGTCATCTAACTTATCTTACAATATAGCCATAGTTTTACCATTTGAGTTAAATATTTTCAGAACTTGTTTACCAAAGATGAATTTTGTAGCCTTATTCCCTGAAAATATTAGTCTGAATTTAGTACGACAGGAAAAAATGAGAATTCTCAGATATGCTGTGAAGTGTTAGTTAGAATGTAAGTAGTAACTGTAAAATCAATGGACTATAAATAAAAATCGTAGAGTTCCGCCCGCCTCAATATTTATAGAGCGCATGTAAGAAGATTCAATTTATCATCCAGGCTCGTGACAATTAAATATTAATTTTATAAAAATGATTTCATGATTGGAATCATTGCTAGGATTGAGATAGATGGCATTAATTAAGAAACCAAATACACAATAATGCTTTTATTGTTTAGCAAAATATAATCGTGTCTTTCTTCTAATATTTATCTAATGCCTATTTTACTACATTAAAAGATTTGTAATCTGTTTCAATGGTATTATTTATTCAATTCCTTCTTCTAGTAAGAATTTTAAAAAATCTTAATAGAAGAATGCATTAAGAATTTAATATAGTTTTTTTCTATTCTAAGAATAACTACAATTTAATTGTTGATGGTTTAAATTTAATGATGTTGATTTTCTCTTAGGACTATAATAGTTTTGAAAGGGAAAAAGTAAATTTCATAATATTGTTTTTACAAATAAATTCGTTACACATTGCATCAGTATATAAAATCTTTCTTATAAATAGCCGTATTAATATATGTGCAATTTGAATATCAGTGCATTTACAACGTTATTACTTTTACTTTTGTTTAAAGCCCCATAATCAGTTTCAAGGACCTTGTGCTATAAAATACTAACTCGGGAAAGATGAATAACACAGCAATTTATCGGTTGAATAATATTATAATAAAATGAAGTAATCGAAGAACATTTTTTATACGAAACCAAAAGTGTTTTTGCTTGCTAAAACTTTGAAAAAAACATTTACTGTTAGTTTTTTATGGGCGAAATCTGTGTTTTATTTACTTTCGTTGCATGTAAATAGAAATTAAATATTCCTTTTCTGCATGTAGTAATTTTATTCCCATCAATAATTGAAAAGCTCCATAGTCAGGCTGAACCAAATGTTACCATTTCGCAATGAATTATGAACGTTATTATTTCCTCATGCAACGCGTTCCTAAACACTTAATTTGTATTCAGAACGTTAAATATTTATCTTCTCCATGCAATATTCATTAGAAGCAAATGCTATGTTAAATAGGGGAAAGCCATAAAATATTTCTGCATCGTTTATTGGAAACCTGTATTTAAGTGATCAATGCTCTGTCATTGAAAATTGAGACGTTCTCCCCAAAATGCAAATCGAGTGCTCGCAGCCACTCTTCGCGAAATCAAATAAATGCCGATTCTGTAATCACCATGAAGACGATGACGGATCGGCATTTGGAGGAAGGAAATCTCTATTTATGCTAGACGGCAATAAATAACATGAGAAAGTTTGTTGGGAAGCGCAACGATTTGCCCGGATCAAAGAATATTTCAAAGGAAGATGAGTCGATAAATCGAAATTTTTTCGTTGCTGTCTGATGCTATTAGAAATTATCTTTAAAATCTGATTTTTGAAAGGATTCATGAGTTGCTACGTTATTTAGTTAGTGGAATATGTTGCTTCAACTATTTTAAAATGCACACGATTAATGCTACACTGTATTATAAAGTATGTAGAAAAATCTTATTTTAAATAAGCTATTTATTTAGATTCAGTAATGCATCAATTAAATATATTGGAACTTATTCTTACGAAGACCATAAAAAGCTAAATTTTACAGCTATGTCTTTACAAGCATTATGCATCCTAACCCTAAATACGAATATCAATATAAAGTTTTTGTTAATAGTTTGAAATATGATTCTTTCACTTTATTATTCATCCTTCTTGTTGATGCAACATAATTCCTTTCATAGTTCTTGTATAGTATTGGTATTACACATCATTAACTTTAATTAGCTTTTCTAAACAGCATTGGTATCATACATCATTAACTTTTATTAACTTTATTAAAAAGTGTTGATATCTAATAACATTAACTTTTATTACCATTTCATTACCGTTCCGCGCTGTTAGCTTCATGTTAGTAAGTAAAAACCGCTATTATTATTTATGTAAGGAAGTTTGAATCGGTAACTTTAATTATATATTATACTAACTATTAACCGCGACTTCGTTCGCATGGAAATTTTGATGTATATGTATAAGAAATGAAGGTCTGATCAGCAGTTGCCATGGCTGTTTAAAATCGACTGTGAACAAAGCGACAACGCCGCCAACATCATTCTGTTGCCACTGATGTCTTTCTTACAAGCTGCTGTTTAACGCCTCTAATGTATACTTGTGCGATATTTTGCACTCGTCCCTTACTATTAATTTTCACTGCTGCAAAAGAGTTCCCCGGCAACTGTTTTTGGCGTTGTTGCATATTGGGGTGTTTTCACTCGCAAGATTAAGAGGCAATTGGAAAACGGAATGTGCAGGTCTGCTACTGTTAAAGAAAGCAGTAGCAATGCCGAAAAAGTTACAGCCAAAGCTATATTGAGGCCCTTGCGAAGTTGGGCTAGCAGGAGATTTATCACAAGCGTCTTATACGTCTCCCTAGAGCGGAACTATTTTAGGAACCTGAGTTCTAATGTATATATACATCCAAGATTCACAAATATTCGGAAACCTTCACTTGTGTTGACAAAATTCCAAAATTCATCACCAAATTGGCATCAAAACCAGAAGTCATTAACTTGATACCTTGACTCAGCAATAATTAAATTATTTGTAAAATTATTTTCTTTTACATGAATTTAATTTGCCAGAAAGGAATATCCAGAGTAATTGTCAGTTAATAGAGGGAAATACAACATTTTCATATTACAAGTAATTATTATATTCAATCTTTTATATACAAAAGAAGGTTTATTATATTGGAAAGAAGGCTAAAAAGATTCTGAAGCATTGTGCAGAACTGGATCATTACGATTATTCTTGCAAAAGACGAAATCTGCTTTGCTACTCATAGAAAAGGCAAAAAATTTACTTTTTTGGATCCTGTCAAATTTTACAAGATTTTTAATGTTCCTTAATAAATGTGAGATGAATTTTTCAAAATATTTATGCTTATTACTTGGATAACGAGAGTTTTCATATTCCCTGAGTGTCAAGAAATAAAACTCTTTGTAATTACAATACATATATTCTGCTATTCCTTTAAAATGCGTGAGACGTATTTTGCGCTATCATATTGTACTTTTATGAATAGTTTAAAACATTTTAAATTGTTTGAATTTTTGATTGCTTTTATAAAATTTAGGATTGTTTGAAATATTTACTTTTAGATTTGAATTAATTGAAACAGAAATAATTACTTTTTATAAAAATGGCGAAGTATATTATTTATGTCATTAGTTAACTAAGATGACAATCTCAGTAGAAATGAGTTTATTGTAAA
>JAPMOQ010053028.1:0-16955 GCA_026543055.1 Argiope trifasciata | reverse complement strand
CGTTGCTAATGGGTGTTCGGTGACTTAGATGCATAATGCCGGTCACTAAAGCAAGCTGTTTGTCACACGAATAACCACAGATATGCCAATGTATTAAAGATACTGCGTATATTTTTCTGTATATGCGCAATATCAAATTTTCATTCTTTCTCATCTCCTGAACTGCGTCGCAGAAAGAGGAATCCTTGCCTGGCCAACAACGCGCGATCGTTGCGGCCCCTTTTCTCAGAATGTCGCCTGGAGGGAGTCCCTCCAACGAAGTGAAAAGAGCGTTGGAGTCACTAGCCTCTAGGGACAGCAACCAAATTCTGCTCTTTGGGGAAAATGAAGGGATTTACTGATGTTTAGGGAAAATAAAGGCAGCTCTTTCAACCCACGTGACGCAGAGGAAGGATCTTCTTATCTGTGGCGCGTGATTTGTCTGTCACATTCCTGAGCTAAATTGCTAGTTCTGTTAGTACAAAAATGATTCGAAATCTGTGTTTGGAATTTTTGAAATATTGATGCCTTGGATTTTAGAATAGTGTTATTGAACTAAATATAAAAATGGTCTTTAAAATAGAAGTTATGATATGATATAAAAAGTAAGATGCTGCACACACACAAAAAAAATTTTTCAAATAAAGAATACGTTATAGATTTCTAACCACGTAAACCAAAATTATTGGTTCATTTTTTCTATTATTATTATTTAATTAGGTACATTGATTAATTTGAAAGTTTCTCTGTTTACTTACAAACGTATTTCGGAATAAAAACACGATGTCATACAATTTGTTTATATGGAGTTTTTGTGACAACATACAAGTATTTTATTTTTATTTGATCAGTTAGTAACTATGGAAAGCTTTTGTATTTATTAGAGAAAATTTTGGTTTTATGAATTTAGTGTTATATAAGTTTCATCGCCAGTATGCATTCTTAATAAATGTTTTCAAACACATAATTAGGTTTGTATTAAATACATACTCAACTATATGTATTAAATATATAAAATCAGAAATTGTAGTTATGAATATATATATGAGTCTAATATTTCAATTCAAAGAAAAAATAAATTTACATATTAAAAGTGGATACATTTCAGTTTCATAATTTAAGTGAATTTTATTAAACTCTACTGAAATGGCATTTAAATTTGTTTACATTATTAGTTTGCAAATAAACAGTAAAATCATATTGAAGTTTTGAGTTCATGCATATTTAGCCTTGATATCTATGTCATTGAAGTATTTAATGTTTCATTTGACAGACAAATCAGTTAATATTAAACTGATGATCATGAAGTAGATAATTGCTCATACTGCTACGAGAACATATTTTAGTTTAAATGTAATCTGTTGGTCTTATTTATTTTTGATCAAAAGATTATTTAAAATGGGAGTCTTGTTCATGTCTTAACAAGAGCAAAAGTTAAAAATTGCATTGTAATCTAAATTTGTGCTTCATTTAATTATTGGAAGTGTTATATATGTAATAACATATTGAAAATATTAAATATACCTATATTTTAAAAAAAAAAAAGACTGTGAAAAACTAACAATTTGAAATGGGAACATTTATTATTCATGATTAAAAATTTATCATTTTTTCTTTAATAATATTTTACTAAATTCTTATTATTGTTAGCTCCCTGAGTTTTGAGGGGAGGGAGTGTTGACATTTATATTTATTATTGAAATACAAATTTTTACTGACATATATCTATACAACTGAGATTTTATGATTTGAAATGTTATTTTTTAGTATTTTTATTTTCTAACAATATTTAAAAATTGCTAAACCTTAGGATGGTGTTTTAAAGTTCTAAAATCTTATGATATTATTAGAATTTTAATGTAAAATCAAATGCATCTAAATAACCAGTGTTAGTAGAAGATAAAATATAAAGGCCCAAAGCTGTGATTTTATTGATCAAAGTTTTATATATAAATATAACCAATAAAAGAATTATATAATAACATAATATTTATGTTTAATATCCTTGACAAAATATTTTTAAGTATCTGATTATCAAAGTTATGGTACTTTTATTAATCTTATATCTCTATCGCATATCTTGTCCTTCAAAATAAGTGTATGAATTGCAATAAATATAACAGCCTGGATGGCCAAAATATATAATTTTTTTTAACTATAATTTTAAAAATACATATTTAGTCTTTCACAAATTTATTTTTTTTAAAAACTGCTTGGCATCAAAAATATATAAGGATTTTTTTTTAAGGCTGAGAAATATATGAAACAAGTTTGAGGATTTTAATTCTTGTATGTTCAGTTTTATTGATTGATCCCACTTTTCTCCATTATTATACTATTGATACTTAACCATATGTAATATATCAATGCTATTCTGTTTATTTTTTAAGTAAAATTCAATTAAGCTGAAAAGCTAAAATTTTAGATCTCTCAGATATTTATGAAATTATTTCCATGTTTGGTACTTATACTTAGAAATACTTATAAGTTTGAATAATTATTTTTGCTTATGACATGAAATATGTTTTATGTTAGGTCTAGAATTACTGATATTCACTTTGTATCATGTTGAAATTAATCCGGTAGACAAAACATATTGCTTGAGATAAGCATTATGATAAGATTCCACATGCAGAAAGGCAGACTGATATTAGTTTTGTCTTGAGTGTGTTTTTTTAATGACATTTTAAAAATAGATTAATATTTTGTTGAATATATATATATATTCTCTTCCACATAAACTCAACCCTATTTATTTTGTTTAAGTTAACATTTGAGTTTGATATCTTTACTATAAAAAGGAAGGAGTTAATGAAAAAAATGTATTATTTTAAAATACAATACTAGCAAGATTTTATTTTTGAAATTATTTTAAACAAATTGTTAAATTCATGCGTTAAGTATCTTTTTTATTAAATAATTGTTGGTTTGATACCTAAAATTATTTTAAGTTTTAATTTGTTATCAACTAATTTCATTATTTTTGAATGATCCCTAAGGATTATTTAAAAATAAGTGTAAGTGAAATTGATTGCACAATATCACTATAGAAAGTATATAGTTCAATAAATTCAACTCTGCGCCTGATTCTTGAATTGAAGGCAGTCAAAATTCTAGTATTTATAGCATAGTTAATTCTGAGAGTTCAGCTACAGAACTGTATTTAAACATTTTATGTGTAAGCATGTGCATACACATTACATTAGGAATTGCATTATTATAGAAATGTTTAACTGGTTGTTTTAATAATTTCAAATATTTGAATAGCTGGTATTTGAGTTCAAAATCAAATCAATCACACATAAAAAAATGAAGTGGAATTTTGATACTGGAAAATGATTGACTATGCATATATACAAATAAGTCTTCGTGATATGAAACAATGATAGTACTTTAAAAGGCATCAAATATGGAGTTTAAAGTTGAGATATAGTTATTTTCCCATTTTAAAGCACTTACAGATATGAGAGATCATGCTCAACTGACATGAAATATCTTCTCTGTCAGATCCCAAATTATTGATATTCATCTTGAAATTAATCAGTACTGATAACTTATTACCGTAAATAGGAATGAAGGTAGTTGAAGATGCCTCAAACAAGGAAGGAAACATTGATACCAGTATGTTTTGGTTCTTTTTTAATTTGCATTTTTAAAATAGACCAACATTTCAAAAAAGAATCACTCCCATATAAACCTCCCTCTCCAACCTTTTTTCTCCCATATAAACCTTGTTAATTTTTTCAAGGCTAACATATAACATCTTTGCTATAAAGAATAGGAATTTGTGAAAAAGTTAAGCACTTTAAAATTGAATTAGAACAAGATTTTGTGTAAATATTTAAAACAAATGATTGAATCTATGAGTCGAGAATATTTTTAATTAAATAAATGTTGATTTGCTGATATCTATAATTTGATGTCAGCTAATTATGTGTTTCATTATTTATTTATTATGAGCAAGTTAAACTTTTTGATTCCAAAGATACTTAAAACAGATTATAAATGAAGCTGATAATATAAAATATCAAATACATATATATATACATAGTACAAAATGAAGTCTCCTGAAAATGTCTGTTTATTTGAACCCCAAAAACTCGAGAAATAATGGATACTGAAGATATTTATACCATTTTATAGAGCATTTATTGGGTAAGGTGTATAAGGTATTTATTGGGTACATTAAAGTTGTCAAAATAATAAAGGGAGTTTTATATTTAAGATTTTAATTGTTCTGTGCATGCGCAAACAGTAAGAGCTGTGGTATACATATGATACTTTTCTTTGTTTACATCTGATTTTAAACAGTGATTCAAATCTCGTTATGCCAAAAAGAAGGAAATCTAATCTTGGTCAGAACACATGAAATATCAAAAAGTTTTGTTCTATACAAATTTGTTTTGTTGCTATTTTTGATAATTTCTAAATATTTTCTGTTCATTCGGTGTTGTCAAACATGCCCATGCTATATCGGGTAGAGGTTAGACAAGTTTAAAACTAATTTTTCTTCTTGGATGCTATATAATGGGCAGTGCCATGCAGTTACTGCTAATATAGATATATATATTAAAAGTAAAATATAAGCATGTAATTTAACCACAGCAAGCATTTAAATAAATACAACACTGAAGTTATTTATGACTAGAATAGTATAAAAGGATAAAGCTACAGAATTCTGTTAAAATGCCTTTTTTATGCACAGTAAATTTTCCTATGTATAAAATCTACAATAAATAAAAAATTTCAAAAAGAAAAAAAATTATTTAAGATTTTTAAAGTGAGAATAAGCAATGAAACATAAATTACATTAATATATAAAAATAATTATGACTAAGCATGTCATATATTACTATAACTTATACTTTGTACATTCATGTATAAAAAAATTTATTCAGTAGTTAGATTACAACAATAGGTTACAGAAATTCTTTTTCTAAATACTAAAATTAAGTCACTGTAAAGATCTAAAATAATTTAGAAAATTTATGTGATATAAAATGCTTATTTTAAAGAATTACAGCATTTTTGACTAATTTACTCATACCAGAAGTTTGATTACTTGATTAAAAAAGATACTACATAATAGTTTCACATTTTTCCATTATATTACTCATATAAATTTCTGAAATAAAATAGTGAACCTCTGAAAATTTTTTGAATTGAGATGGTGTATATATATAATGTAGTCAGTGTAATACTATAATAAAAAGAATTGAAAATCAGAAGAATTTGTCAATATTCATTTCACCTAGAATGTATATTAGGGATATTTAACTGACCTTTTTTTTATACATAATTTCATTACAAAAAAGTTGCTGGTTTTTGAATTAAATCGATCACACACAAAAATATATGAAATCAAATTTTAATAGTAGAACATGATTTATTACACACACAAATTTTTCATTGTACAATAGGATGAAAATCTTAAACAATCCTTAAATATAATGCTTTCAAAAATGAAGTAAGATTTATCTCAAAAATTTTCAGATGTAATGAAATATACAAAGTGTAATATAAATATTTTCTTTCAAAATACAGAAAAATATTGGCAGAGCTCTTCTTTTCAGCATATTATGAAGTCATAGCCATTACAGAATAAAAAAATCCATAATTTTAAATATACATTCCCATTGAATATAAAGCATTTATTTTCTTTAAAAATTTTACATGGGAAAAATCCTGTAATAAAAAGCCTTTTTATTGGGCTTCAGAAAAATTAAAACTTGGAATAACTTTTATAATATTTTATAAATATAAATTTTAAAATCTTAAGAAATCAAATTCAAGATTTTTATCAAGCTAAATACAAGACATTAATTTAATCCCCAGTTTGATGTGCAATTTATTTACACAACTGAGGATAATCTTTTGAGCATCTTTACATCAATTGCCAATGAAATGCTTTTTTAAAAAAAATTATTTAAATGGCTATGCGTATTAGATTTATAGTCAACATGGATACACTTAATAATAATATATAGGTAATATATTTCCGTTAAATAAAGTAAGACTATCTAAATGTAACTTACATGCTTGATAATCTGAAAAAAAAATACATACGAGTATTACATAAAAAGTTATTTTCTTAACAAAAATAAATATCTAGAATTAACATCTAATCCTATAACTTCTTAAATGATATAAACAGGTTCACAAACAGAAAAGTATGAGCTGTACAGGATTCAAAATATTTGTATCCTGTGCAGCTTGCAATTCTTACAAACATATTAGACAATATTTCATAAAATAATTAAACTCGTAAATGATTGAAAGATATTTTTTATATGCACGCTATAGTTGCATTTATTAATAAATAAATTTGAAATGCGTTAAAAACAATCTTTCAGCTCCCAAAAAACCTACACAACCATTTCGACCATTGAGGATAGGCGTAATGAGCATATAATCGGAATATTTTCCCCGCTCAAAATTTCCCCTCTTTTTCCCTCGGAGCAAAATTTTTTTCCAGCCCCTAGACGCTTCTGTTGGAGTCACACAAGTAGGATCGTGTCACTGATTAGAGGGGGAATTCCTCATGCTTACGCATGCGCAGTTCGGTGACTGAGTTAAAAATTCGTATTTGCTCATGTATATTTCAAATTTTCTTCATACTATATGTGTATTTATATTTCCCTGGTACTATAACATTGAAATTCAGTCCATATGCTGAAGTTTTCTCTTTTGAAGGTAAGTGATGTTTGTATAAAAGTCCTTTTTGTCAAGATTTGAATTTTTTAGATCTAATTCTTTATGGATATCAGAAATGAATAGACAAATTTTTGAGAATTAAACATATCAAAAGAATTTGATATGGATTTCTCAAATCTCTCATATTTCATTTCAAAAGCATGCGCTGACTGATTTAAGGATGGAATTCTTTTGTATTAAATATAATAAAGCTTTATGTTGCGTGCAAGTATGCCGAAAGCATTTAAAAACATATTTACTTAAAGAAGTAGCCGAGCTTAAAGTATTAACATATTTAGATTGTTTTTTACAGATGATGAGAAACTAAACACGCTCTTCAATTTTGAAATAGTTAGCGCTTTCTTTATGAACCATTACTTTACTAATAATTATATGATATTAGATTCCAGAATTTCTAATATCATTACCTTCTTTTGCACCAATTTTAGATAAATTTTAAAGTATATTTTGAATTTTCATGGTTGATAGAAAATGTAAATTTCATCGGCTACACTATCCTTTTTTAATTATCTGTAAAACGGAAGTAAGTCAACGGAAGTTTTCAACCGTACTGCCTTCATTTCGTAAAATTTGAAATATATTCATAATCTTGGGTGTAATTAAATGGCTTGGTGCAAAAAACAGTTCATAAATGATGCAATGAAGTATTATGAAATGGAAATAATCTGCTCTTTGTGAGAAACAAGTGAAGAAGGTGATTGATAAATTTTCATCGCGCTGACCGTAACAATATCTAAAAGGTTCTGAAGTCGAACAATTTAAAACTTTCAAAACTAGATCAGTTTCCCTCACAGAAAAACGGAATGTTAATGTGCTTAGAATATGTTTGTAAAATTGATTGAAGATTGTTCTAAAACTTTAGACTTTGTAATTTCTGCAGTACCTATATTCAAACATAAAATATAACAGCATTTTTTAGAAAATCCACACTCCACATAAATTATATAATCACCAATAACGATTTAAAAATTAGCTTTTGATCCAAGATAAACAGTTTCAAAAGAACAATGTGTATCATTGGAAAAGTTAAACAATTTCGAAAGAATCGTCTTTATCTTCAAAAGCAACAGTGCAAACATGGAAATGTTTGGAAACATTTCTATCTAACATTTCGTAGAGCTCTTATCTCTAATTGAAATTACAATCTTTTAAAATCCCAATTCGTTCTGATTCTAAATGAGTTTGATGGAATTTACTGGCGCTAAATTCATTTCTGATTATCCAGCGAAAGTAATAAAAAACATATGGCTCATAAAAAATTTTAAGAGGTTAATCAAAATCTCTGCTATAAGATATATTCAATAATATATCTTATGTAGATAAGACATAGTAAGATGTATTCAATAATATATGATATTCAAGATTTTAAAAAACGCTATGCATAAAAAAGCTGCCATATAGATTTGAAGCATTTAAAAGATGAAAAAATACTTAAATAAAGTGAAAGAAACCAATCATTTTTTAAAAAGTAAAAAGTTGAGGATGAGGCACTTGATGAAGGACGTCTTTTAAAACAAAAGGTGGGGAATGAAGACATTGAATTCGTTGATAATCAAAACGTGGGCACTCTATCAGAAGGTGCCGAACTGTCAAAAGGCATTGGCATAAAGTAAATCAAGGGGCGGGCTCCCCCAACAACAAATGCCTCTGTGTAAGTCTAGTATGGTCAAACGGGCAATAATTGTATCCAATTATCTGCTATTTAAAATGGGCCAACACTCGATGGAATATTTAGTTACATGAAGCTTGTTTGCCTCTGTGCTGTCCCATTCTGTATGCCATTCCAAAGTTAGAAGGGCTTTTATATGCCTCTTGATGTCGTGAAAAGGAACAGGGTCATATGAAAGATGGGTGGCTGATTTCGCCTCATTCTAAATGGATAAATTCTCTAGTGCATAAATTTTCAATTGAAAAGGCCATTGGAGAAGTTTCTGAGTCCATTTCAGAGTAAATCCTTTGAACTTAAAATCGGTGAGGAACAAGACGTGGAAAATACCCGAATTTTTATCCAGTCCTCAACTCTCACGTAGTATAAACTGGAATGCCTGCATTGTTCGTACTCAGCACGCAACTGGACACTAGTTTCAAAAATAAGCTATTTAACAATCAAATTTTCTATGCAGGCCATTTTTTTTCCAAATCTTGTTTTGTGGCTACAAATGTAGTTATGTCACATGTTTGTGTCAGTCATTTCCAAAATCTTGTTTCAATCCAATTTTAGACTTCCACTAGTTTGAAAAACTCACTTTTGGCACTATGCGTCAAAGACACCGCTACAAACAAGATGAATGAAATTTGGTAATCAGAATTAAAACACATTATATATATTTATGAAATTGCAAGCGAACTCAGCCCAGAGGAAGTCTACAATTTGTATTGTGTTGTCAATCTGTGCTTTCAGAAATATGTAAGAGGGGGGGGGCAGTAAAAAGCAACGACTTAAATATATCAAATTTGGTATGCGATTTACACAAATACTCACAACTATAAATGTAGCTATATGTTAGATTTTTTTTCGATTTTTTTTTTGTGGATCACATCTGACAAATTCTATTTTCGAATACTATTTACCAATATGTCGGGGATTGACTGCCAAAATGAAATAATAATTAAAAAAAACTTACCAGGGATTACACGATCAATTTAAAAAATGCTAAATTCACGTCAAAGGTTAATATTTAGTAATTATTGAATGGCGATGCTTGAAAGGTGTTTTCTAGTATGACTTTATTATAGACCAGTCGCCTGTGGTGACCATCCAGTTCGCCAATCTTAATACTCTTTAAAATGGTCAATTAAATAATTTGTATAGTGACAATGTCAATTTAATATTTTATGTGACTTGTCTTTTAATTGATACTTCATCACACTATTTTTTGAATTCAAATTTTGATAGTCATATAATTCACTCGTGCATTTATAAAGTTCCATAGCCCGTAATATATGTCTCTCTGATTATCAATCAGCTCCTTCAAAATTTCATTACTAAATTAAAGTGGAGATGATTAAACTGAAATTAACATAAAAGCATTTTTGACTGAAACTATTAATCTTTTTTTAATCTCAATATTGCAAACAGAGTTCATGAGCATTTGAGTCTTATATGTACTATAGAACAAAATTCATAATTTAGATAATATCTCTAGATTCATTCAACAAAATTTTTTCTGATTCTCTTCTTTGATTGTATAGCGATATTCAAATATTTATAAATCAATCAGTTTTTAAGACTGATTTAGTTGATTGGATCTCTTTTTATTTAAAATATTAGTGTTTGAAAAATATCTTGTTAAATATAGATAGAAACTCTAGATCTAGAAGCTCGAGATATAGATCTTGGTAAAAGCTAAACATTTTTCATTTATTAAAACATTTATAGACTTTTGTTATATACTTTGTAATTATTTGCTTCATATAGACCCGTTTTATAGATGCATTTCTTTTACAAAAGTTTTACAAAATTAGCAATTGGGCTTTGAATTGAAAAGACGTATATTAAACCACATCTGTCTTAAATGAGGCTGATTTATTTAATTAATAACACTGTAAAAGTCATAAAATCTTTTGTTCACATTTTTTGTTTAGAAAAAACATATTTCATATTTATTTCATTTCATTGAGAAACATGCTGAAAATTACATTTTTATATGTTTAATGCGCAATAATAGTTTATTTTTTAATTTGAGTTTTTGTTAATCTGATGGCGGCAATATATAGATACGATAATTTTTTCTTTTTTACTCGTAACGTTTTCGTGAAGCTTAAGTTTTATATTTACTGTTGAAAAAATAATGCAATTATTTTTTAACTCATTAAAAATAGAAATCAAATTTGTTGATTAAAATATTTCTATCATTGATAATATATCTTTTTGTCTTTAATATGATGTAAAATTCAATTTTGTGCTATATTTCCGAAGGTTAAAAAAGCGGGAAAAGTCGAAATTTCCCTTAATTTTTACTTCAAGTTCTAATTAAAAATTCGAAATATCGCTCCGAGACGCCCCTCCCCCCAAATTTGGTAGATGTAGGTCCAGTGGTCTGGCCTATAAAACGCCGACAAACACACACATTGAGCTTTATTATAAGTATAGATGTAGATAAAAATATTATAGAAGAAAGATTTGGGGACACCAGTTTCTCTGGATTTAGATAATTTCGCTCTCAATTAAGATTTTAAATTTTGAACCGAACAAATAATTTTCAGTCTTTCGAAATTCGATTGTTAATACAGTATAACTATGTTTTCTAAAGGGAGAGGAGCTCTTTTGATCTTATGTTGTATAAGAAGTAAATATTCGTTATTGCATTTCGTGAACAACAGGAATCCGAATCTCAGATTTTTGCTTCGATATAAATTCTAAAGATATTGCTATTTTAAGAAATGTTTTAAAGAAAATTTCTAAAACTTTGATTTTTGGTTGGTGATCTGATTCAAAATTTTAGGATTAGCACTCAGTAAATGAGTAAATTGCGTTTTCTAGGATGGCTATTGAAATTATTTCGTAAACCTTAAAAATAATTTGCCTTTGGGGAGCAATTCAAGTTTTATGAGGGGAAGTTTGAAATTTGTCATTTTTTGACCGATATCAAAATTCAGACTATTCTTTTATTATTATTAAAATTTAGGAAATTGCCTGTTTCAACGTTTAATATGAATATTTTATTTTATCGAGTTCTTACCGTTTACGTTTTGGTGAAATTGTTCTAGCATAACATAAACGAGCTGTCTAAATATATTCGAAGAAAATAAACAAAAACAACAACAATAAAAAAAACTTAATCGTACTGAACGTTGCTGTTTGAGTCCCGTTGTATTCTGTATGTTCATGGCACTGGATTTCGATTTTTATTCGAAAGAATGTTGTTTTACTATGTTATATATTTAGAGGAAATATTCTGGTTAAAAAAAAGTGCGATGTATCAAGATCCTCTTGAATACTACAACAGTTTTGGAATTCTCTCTCTCCATCTGACTTTTAACCAGATGTACAAAATGTGAACAGCTACAAGTGAACAAATACAAAATGTAAACAGCTGATTAAAATTTGGTGTTGAAATAATAGCATCAGAGATGAAGAGAGCAGATTCTCTGTACCAGTCGTGGGAGGGGAGTTTTTCTTTTATTTTCTAGGTCCAAGTCCAATATTGTCGTCGACGAAAGAAATTGTCTTATGGAGATAGGTCCGGGACCCGGGCTGTAAAGGCACACAAACAGCAGCTTCTCTGTACCAGTCGTGGGAGGGGAGTTTTTTTACTTATTTTTTTCTTTACAAAGTCCAATATACTCGTCGATGTAAACGAAATGGTCTTAAGGGGCCTGCTCCTGGACCCGGACTGTAAGGGCACACAAACAGCAGATTCTCTGTACCAGTCGTGGGGGGGGAGTTTTTTCTTTTTTTTCCTTGATCCAAGTCCAATATACTCTTCGACGAAATACGAAATAGTCTTATGTTCCTAGATGCGGGACTCGGGCTGTAAAGGCACACAAACAGCAGCTTCTCTGTACCTGTCGTGAAAGGGGAGTTTTTTCTGGTGTTTTTTCTTCGTCCTTTCCAATGAACTCGTCGATGCAAACGAAATAGTCGTATGGGGCTAGGTCCGGGACCCAGGCTGTAAAGGAACACAAACAAAGGCCTCTCTGTACCCGTCGTGAGAGAGGAGTTTTTTCTGGTTTTTTAAATCGTCCTTTTCAATGAACTCGTCGATGCAAACAAAATAGCCTTATGGGTCTAGTTCCGGCACCCGGGCTGTAACGGCACACAAACAGCAACTTCTCTGTAACAGTTGTGGGAGGGGAGTTCCTTCTGAGTATTTTTTGTAATTTCCAATGTATTTGTCGATGCAAACGAAATAGTCTTATGGGGCTATTTCCGGGACCCGGGCTGTAAAGGATCACAAACAGCACCTTCTCTGTACCCGTCGTGGGAGGGGAATTTTTTTCTAGTTTATTTCTTGGTCCTTTCCAATATACTCGTCGACGAAATAAATAGTCTTATGGGTCTAGTTCCGGCACCCGGGCTGTAAAGGCACACAAACACCAGCTTCTCAGTACCAGTCGTGGGAGGGGAGTTCCTTCTGAGTATTTTTTGTAATTTCCAATGTATTTGTCGATGCAAACGAAATAGTCTAGTGGGGCTAGGTCCGGGACCCGGGCTGTAAATTCACATAAACAAAAGCCTCTCTGTACCCGTCGTGGGAGGGGAGTTTTTTCTGGTTGTTTTTCCTGGTCCTTTCCAATATACTCGTCGATGTAAACGAAATAGTCTTATCTGGCTAGTTCCGGGACCAGGGCTGTAAAGGAACACAAACAAAGGCCTCTCTGTACCCGTCGTGGGAGGGGAGTTTTTTCTGGTTTTTTACTTCGTCCTTTTCAATGAACTCGTCGATGCAAACAAAATAGCCTTATGAGTCTAGTTCCGGCACCCGGGCTGTAACGGCACACAAACAGCAGCTTCTCTGTACACGTCGTGGGAGGGGAGTTTTTACTGGTTTTTTACTTGGTCCTTTTCAATGAACTCGTCGACGAAATAAATAGTTTTATGGGTCTAGTTCCGGGACCCGGGCTGTAAAGGCACACAAACAGCAGCTTCTCTGTACCCGTCGTGGGAGGGGATTTAATTCTGGTTCTTTTGTTTTTTTTTCTTGGTCCTTTCCAATATACTCGTCGACGAAAGAAATAGACCTTTGGGCTAGGTACGGGCCAGGTGGTTAAGGCACACAAACAGCAGCTTCTCTGTACCCGTCGTGGGAGGGGAATTTTTTTGTAGTTTATTTCTTGGTCCTTTCCAATATACTCGTCGACGAAATAAATTGTCTTATGGGTCTAGTTCCGGCACCCGGGCTGTAAAGGCCAACAAACACCAGCTTCTCTGTAACAGTTGTGGGAGGGGAGTTCCTTCTGAGTTTTTTTTGTAATTTCCAATGTATTTGTCGATGCAAACGAAATAAACTTATGAGGCTGGCTCCTTTACCCGGGCTGTAAAGGCACATAAACAAAAGCCTCTCTGTACCCGTCGTACGAGGGGAGTTTTTTCTGGTTTTTTTTCTTGGTCCTTTCCAATGTACTCGGCGATGCACACAAAATAGACGTATGGGGCGAGAACCGGGACACGGGCTATAAAGGCACACAAACACCAGTTTCTCTTTACCCGTCGTGGGAGAGGAGTTTTTTCTGGTTTTTTTTCCTGGTCCTTTCCAATATATTCATCGATATAAACGAAATATTCTAGTTGGACTAGGTCCGGGACCCGGGATGTAAATTCACACAAACAAAAGCCTGTCTGTACCCGTCGTGGGAGGGGAGTTTTTTCTGGTTTTTTACTTGGTTATTTTCAATATAGTCGTCGAAGAAATAAATAGTCTTATGGGTCTAGTTCCGGCACCCGGGCTGTAAAGGCACACAAACAAAGCCTCTCTGTACCCGTCGTGGGAGGGGAGTTTTTTCTGGTTGTTTTTCCTGGTCCTTTAAATATACTCGTAGATATAAACGAAATAGTCTTATTGGTCTAGTTCCGGTACCCTGGCTGTAAAGGGGCACAGAAACAAAAACCTCTCTGTACCCGTCGTGGGAGGGGATTTTTTCTGGTTCTTTTGGTTTTTTTTCTTGGTCCTTTCCAATATACTCGTCGACGAAAGAAATAGACCATTAGGCTAGGTCCGGGACCCGGGGTGAAAAGGCACACAAACAGATGGTTCTATGTACCAGTCGTGGAAGGGGAGTTTTTTCTGGTTTTTTTTTCTTCCTTTCTAATGTACTCGTCGATGCAAACGAAATAGTCTTATGGGGTTAGTTCCGGGACCCGGGCTGTAAAGGCAAACAAACAGAATTTTCCCTGTACCCGTCATGGGAGGGGAGTTTCTTCTGGTTCATCTGTTTTTTTTTTCTTGGTCCTTTCAAATATACTCGTCGATGCAAACTAAATAGTCTTATGGGGCTAGTTACGGGACCCGGGCTGTAAAGGCAAACAAACAGCAGCTTCTCTGTATCCGTCGTTCTAGGAAAGTTTTTTCTGGTTTTTTTCTTGGTCCTTTCCAATATACTGGTCGACGAAATAAATAGTCTTATTGGGCTGGCTCCTTTGCTCGGCCTGTAAAGGCACATAAACAGCAGCTTCTCTGTACCCGTCGTGGGATGGAAGTTTCTTCTGGTTTTTCTGGGTTTTATTCTTGGTCCTTTAAAATGTACTCGTCAACGAAAGAAATAGTCTATGGGGCTAGGTCCGGGAATCGGACTGTAAAGGAACACAAACAGCAGCTTCTCTGTACCCGTTGTGGGAGGGGAGTTTCTTCAGATTTTTTTTCTTTTTCCTTTCCAATGTACTCGTCGATAAAAACGAAATAGTCTTATGGGGCTAGTTCTGGGACCTGGGCTGTAAAGGCACACAAACAGCAGCTTCTCTGTCTTCGTCGTGGTAGGAAAGTTTTTTCTGAACTTTTCTTGGTCCTTTCCAATATACTCGTCAACGAAAGAAATAGTCTTATGGGGATGGCTCCTTTGCCCGGGCTTTAAAGGCACATAAACAGCAGCTTCTCTGTACCCGTTGTGGGAGGGGAGTTTCTTCCGATGTTTCTTCTTCGTCCTTTCCAATGTACTCATCAATGCAAACGAAATAGTCTTATGGGGCTAGGTCCGGTAACCGGGGTGTAAAGGAACACAAACAACAGCTTCTCTGTACCTGTCGTGGGAGATGAGTTTATTCTGGTTTTTTTCTTGGTCCTTTACAATGTACCCGTCGACAAAAGAAATTGTCTATGGGGCTAGGTCCGGGACCCAGGCTGTAAAGGCACACAAACAGAATTTTTCCTGTACCCGTCGTGGAATGGGAGTTTCTTCTGGTTTTTCTGGGTTTTTTTCTTGGTACTTTCCAATATACTCGTCGATGCAAACGAGATAGTCTTATGGGGCTAGGACCGGGCCCGGGCTGTAAATGCACACATACAGCCTTTTCCCTGTACCCGTCGTGGCATGGGAGTTTCTTCTGGGTTTTCTGGGTTTTTTTCTTGGTCCTTTCCAATGTACTCGTCGATGCAAACGAAATAGTCTTATGGGTCTAGTTCCAGCAACCGGGCTGTAAATTCACACAAACAAAAGCCTCTCTTTCCCGTCGTGGGAGGGGAGTTTTTTCTGGTTTTTTACTTGGTTATTTTCAATATACTCGTCGACGACATAAATAGTCTTATTGGTCTAATTCCGGCACCCGGGCTGTAACGGCACACAAACAGCAGCTTCTCTGTACCCGTCGTGGGAGGGGAGTTTTTACTGGTTTTTTACTTGGTCCTTTTCAATTAACTCGTCGATGCAAACGAAATAGCCTTATGGGTGTAGTTCCGGCATCCGGGCTGTAAAGGAACACAAACAAAAGACTCTCTGAACCCGTCGTGGGAGGGGAGTTTTTTCTGGTTTTTTACATGGTTCTTTTCAATATACTCGTCGACGAAATAAATAGTCTTATGGGTCTAGTTCCGGCACCCGGGCTGTAAATTCACACAAACAGCAGCTTCTCTGTACCCGTCGTGGGAGGGGAGTTTCTTGCGGTTTTTTGGATATTTTTTCTTGGTCCTTTCTAATATACTCGTCGATGCAAACGAAATAGTCTTTCGGGGCAAGGTCCAGGCCCGGACTGTAAAGGCACACAAACAGCAGCTTCTCTGTTCCCGTCGTGGGATAGGAGTTTCTTCCGGTGTTTTTTCTTCGTCCTTTCCAATGTACTCAACGATGCAAACGAAATAGTCTTGTGGGGCTAGTTCCGGGACCCGGGCTTTAAAGGCACACCAACCGCAGCTTCTCTGTACCCGTCGTGGGAGGGGAGTTTCTTCTGATTTTTTTCTTGGTCCTTTCCAATCTAGTCGTCGATGCAAACGTAATAGTCTTATGGGGCTAGTTTCCGGACCTGGGCTATAAAGGCACACAAACAGCAGCTTCTCTGTACCCGTCGTGGGAGGGGAGTTTCTTCTCTTTCTTTTTTTTTCTTGTCCCTTTCCAATATACTCGTCGCTGCAAACGAAATACTCTTATGGGACTAGGTCCGGGACCCGGGTTGTACAGGCACATAAACAGCAGCTTCTCTGTACCCGTCGTGGGATGGGAGTTTCTTCTGGTGTTTCTGGGTTTTTTTCTTGGTCTTTTCCAATGTACTCGTCGATGCAAACGTAATAGTCTTATGGGGCAAGTTCCGGGACCCGGGCAGTAAAGGCACACAAACAGCAACTTCTCTGTTCCCGTCGTGGGAGGGGAGTTTCTTCTGGTTCTTTTTTTTCTTG
>JAPMOQ010053017.1:15573-33142 GCA_026543055.1 Argiope trifasciata | reverse complement strand
ATTTCTATTTGACTCTTATGGGTTTTTTCACTTCTGACACTGAACCGTTTTCTGAAACTGCTCGTTTCGTTATTCTCTCCATCCCTGATGGAAAACTGTCTGATTTATCTCCTTTTGCCGTTGAAAAAGCTTTGAAAGGTATTGGCGGTAGTCCAAAGTCGGTCAAAAAACTTCGGTCGGGTGACCTATTGATCGAAACAAGTTCTGCTCCTCAAACCAAATCTTTTTTACAAGCTAAATCTTTTTTAAATCATTCCGTTTCTGTGACACTTCACCGAACACTTAACTTCTGCCGTGGTGTTATATCTGAAAAGGAACTCTTGAATTCTCCAGAAAGTGAAATTCTTGATGGCTTTGCCAGCCAAGGTGTTATTGCAGTGAAACGCATTTTTATGAAAAAAGGAAATAGTCTGGTTGCCACTAATAGTATTATCCTAACATTTAATACAACAAAATTACCATCCAGCATAAAAGCAGGCTATTTAAATTGCAAAGTTCGGCCCTATATACCTAATCCTATCAGATGCTATAATTGTCAACGTTTTGGTCATTCCAAGATGGCTTGTAGAGGGACACAAACCTGTTCTAGATGTGCAACTGCTGGTCACCAAGCTAATGAATGCACTGCAGACCCGCAGTGTGTAAATTGTAAACAACCACATCTCTCCGATTCTCGAGACTGTCCACAATGGAAATTAGAAAAGAAAATCCAAGAACTTAAAGTAACGAAAAACATACCATACTTTGAAGCTAAAAAGCTGTTGACATCTGAACAAAGACCACTTTCTTACAGCAGTGCAGTGAAATCAGTAACTTCTTCAAGCACAATGACTGACGAAAGCATTACAAAAGTAATTTGCCCTCCATTATGTAAATTAAAACCGATAGTTAAGAACTCTCCACTCAAAAATATTTCAGCATCCATTGAAACTGAAAAATCTAAACCAAACACCAAGCAGGAAGTTGAGACTAAGAAAAACAAAAAGTCCGACCAAATAAAACAAGTTAAAGAAACAAAAGCAAATAAACGGGCTAAAATTTTGACAGAGCGTAGAGCCCAAACGAAGTCTCCATCAAAACATTCCTTAACACAGGAAGACTTCTTAAAAAAACAGAAAAAAACTAAAGACAAAGACTCGGATAGTGATTATCTCTTCAGTGTTCACTTATCTGACGAAGAAATGTCTTTTAGTGACTAGAATGAATCGGTATCTTCTAAGAAATTATAAAGCCTTTTTTCCTTTAAATTTTTTTTTTCTTCCTTAAATGGCAGATTTTCTTTCTTGGAATTGTCGTGGGTTAAAAAATAAAATTTCAGACTTAAAAGATCTCATAAATACCTATGCTCCAGCTTGCATTGCTTTACAGGAGACCCATCTGAAGCCAGGCGATAACATTCATATCTCAAACTACTCTGCATTTTACAAAAATCATGTTAACGATAGAGCTACAGGTGGAGTTGCACTGCTTGTTGCAAATAGCCACCCATCCACCTCATTGAATTTAAACACAAATTTACTGGCTATAGCTGTTCGAATTCATATAAAATCCCTGATAACCGTGTGTAATTTGTATTTACCTCCTAATGAAGGCATCAATCAAACCGATTTGAATCGCTTCATTCAACAACTTCCATCTCCGTTTCTTATCATAGGAGATTTCAATGGCCATAGCCTCATTTGGGGAAATTCAGACACCAATGCAAGGGGTTTACAGATTGAAAAACTTTTACATGATCACAATCTATGCCTTCTAAATACAGATGAACTAACCTATTTCCACCAGCCTACAAAATCCTTCCATGCAATTGACCTTGCTATTTGCTCTCCCCAAATTTTACCTTTTCTGAATCTCACTGTAGACAAGTATTTCCACAACAGTGACCATTTTCCTTTGATTATTACTGATAATAGACATAACCATCATAATTACTATCAACCATCTAGGTACATATTCACAGCAGCTGACTGGAATACATTCTCTGCTCTTTCAAAAATAAGTAAAATTATGGTAGAACATTATTCTATCGATGAAGCAATAGAGTTAATTACCCAAACTATTATCCATGCTGCAAATGCATCCATACCAAAGACTAAGAGTACTAGGAAGAAGCAAAGTAAACCGTGGTGGAATAGTGAATGTCAACAAGCCCGTAAGAAACAGAGAAAAGCATGGGACAAATTTCGAAGATATCCCACAACTGAAAATTTAATTGCATACAAAAGAGCCAAAGCCGAATCTCGACGTATTCAACGATATAGTCGTAGAATGTCGTGGCAAAAATTTGTTTCAACCATAAAAGTTTCCCTCTCAAGCCGAGAACTTTGGCAAAAAGTTAAAAAAGCTTCAGGTACTCCTTTTTCTAATACTGTGTCAATATTAAGTGTGAATAATCAGATTATATCTACTTTAAAGGACATAGCAAATACTATAGCTTCTTCTTTAGCAAGTACATCCTCCCGTGAAAATTATAATCCATATTTTTTAAATTTGAAAAAAAAATGTTGAGAACAAAAAATTGAATTTTGAGTCCCAGTCTGATTTACCTTACAATAGTAATTTTACATTTTAAGAACTTCAGTTTGCTTTATCAAATGTTCATAAATCTTCTCCTGGCCCAGATAACATCAGCTATGCAATGATCCAGCATTTAACTTACAAATCACAGAAAAACTTGTTGCATTTATTTAATAGAATTTGGAAGGAACATCATTTTCCATCTTCTTGGCAATAGTCAATAATTATTCCTCTCTTAAAGCCTAATAAAGATCCCACGAATCCTTTGAACTATCGCCCAATAGCTTTAACAAACTGTCTTTGCAAACTCTTTGAAAAAATGATTAACCGACGACTTATATACTTTTTGGAAACAAACAAAATTTTTAGTCCATTTCAAAGTGGCTTTAGAAAGGGACGATCTACTTTAGACAATATTTTAAGCTTAGAAAACGATATTCGTTCTGCTTTTTTGCAGAGGAAACACTTGGTGGCCATCTTCTTCGACATTGAAAAAGTTTACGATCGCGCGTGGAGATATGGAATCCTTAAAGATCTCTATGACTTTAATCTAAGAGGGAACTTGCCAATCTTTATTCAAAATTTTTTACAACTGAGACAGTTTAAAGTTAAATTAGGGCATGGATTTTCTGATACTTTTACCCAAGAAGAAGGTGTCCCACAGGGCAGCGTTCTAAGTGTCACACTTTTCATTATAAAAATTAATAGCATTTTAAACCAACTTCCACCATATGTCAAAGGATATCTTTATGTAGATGATCTGTACATTTCCTGCATGGGAAACCATATGCGCTTTATAGAGAGACAACTGCAAACGGCTGTAAACAAAATTAAACAATGGTCAGATTTAAATGGTTTCACTTTCTCAACGGCAAAAACAGCGGGAGTGCATTTTTGTCGGAAGAGAAGTTTTCATCCAGACCCTGAAATTATGTTCTATGGTCAAAAAATTCCTCTTCTTAATGAAATTCGTTTCTTAGGAATCACTTTCGACAAAAAACTGACATTTCAATCCCACCTATCTTCTTTACGAAAAAATTGTGAGAGGGCTTTAAATATCTTGAAAGTTCTTTCTAATACATCTTGGGGAGCCGACAGAACTTCATTGTTGAGGATTTATAGAGCAACCATCCTCTCTGAAATAGATTATGGGTGCGCGATCTATGGCTCAGCTAGGAAAAGTATACTGAAAAAAATAGATCCTGTCCATCATGCAGCTCTTAGAATATGCTCTGGAGCTTTTCGCACCTCTCCAGTTAAAAGTTTATATGTTGAGTGTTATGAACCAGATCTACATCTCAGAAGAAAAATGCTTTCTTTACATTATTATTTTAGAATACAATCTCATCCAAGCCATCCATATTTCGATTTTAAACTTCGACCTTTCCTGCTTCGTTTGCAAGAAGCTAGAAAGAATTTAGAACCTACATTTCACACCAGGGTGAGCACTATTTTATTAGAACTAAATATGAACCATCTGGTATTATCCTCACAGCTGTTTAACAATTTTCCTCCATGGAGAATGCATACCTTTTATTTTCTTAATCCTTTTGAAAACTTCAGCAAATCGGACACTGCAGATATTGTTTATCAAAAATTATTCCTTGAACATAGATCTCATTATCAGTCTTTCATTCCTGTTTATACCGATGGTTCTAAGACATCAACCAATGCCTCATTCGCTGTGGTTTTTTCAGATAAAATTTTAAGTTTTCAACTTCCTTCGTGTTGTTCCATATTAACTGCTGAGACCACTGCAGTTTTACATGCTTTATTAGAAATTTTAAATAGACCTAGTGGAAATTTTATTATTTACAGTGATTCTTTAAGTGTTTTACAGTCTTTAAAATTTCCCCAGAATCATACTCATCCAAACATTTTAAAGATTTTAGACTTATTTTATAAGATTACCTCTCGCGGCTCTACAGTTCTATTCTGCTGGATACCATCTCATGTGGGAATATCTGGCAATGAGAAGGCTGATAAAAGTGCCAAATCAGCAACTCATTTCTAAGAAACACCCATACCTGCATGCGATTTGAAGAAACAGGCTAAAAGCTATCTGTACGTAAATTGGCAAACTCAGTGGGATTCGGAAACTCTAAACAAACTTCATACTTGCAAACCTGTCATAGAAAATTGGCCCTCTTTAAGTTATAGAAAACACGACACCGTTTTAACTCGCCTGAGAATCGGTCACACTAGAATTACACATAGACATCTATTATTAAACGATGAATTGCCGATATGCCCACACTGTGACTGTGGGATAACAGTTTATCATATCCTTATTGAATGTCCATATTTTAACGCTCAACGGTTATTTTACTTCAAAACCCTAACAGTAACTTTATCCTTGTTGCTTGGCAAAAAACCACATAAGAATCTTTTTACCTTTTTAAAATCTGTAGGATTTTCTTCCTTAATCTGAACTCATTTTTTTTTTTTTTTTTTTTTTTTTTTTTTTGTAATTTATCATTGTTTTGCTCTAGAAATACTTCTCTAGAAACTGTTTTAATAAAACTTTGAATCAGACTTAAACTTGTTTGGCGCAGTATAACCTTCATATTGGTTCTTGTGCCATAAAACTTCAAACCAAACCAAACCAATCATGGGAATTGTACTCTATTGTGTTATCCGATTCTATTTCGCTATCATGATTGGACTTGGAGACAATAGTTTTATCATCTTTAGGCTTGAGATTTTTCTTAAATTTTCTCTTGTTAATAACTTTTTTGAAACTTTCTAAGTTTTGTGAAGTAGCAGCAACTAGGATATCGTGATAGGTGTTTTCCATAGGAATACTGGGTGAAAAGTCTTTTATAAATTATTCAGATTTGGGGCGAATTTCAGGGTGTGTATAAGATGGTTGAAATGGATTCTTATTATGTATTATTATAGGCCTTCTCTGAGTGCCTCTTGCTTCCAGCGTTTTCTTAGCAGCATTAGAATAGCTGGATCCATCAACAGGTCTACGGGCGTTCACTATTCGCTTTGCTTCTAGATATGAAATCCCCTTTTTCATCTTTTCAGCAATGACTTCCTTTTCAAATGTCCACGATGGATAGGAGCGAGAAAAGGAAGTGTGCGAACCTTTGCAATTCAAGCATTTTTCCGGTCAGAATTTTCATGGCCAGTTTCCGCACAGCGGGCGCAAGTTAGAGATCCGTGGGAAAAAGCTTTGGAGTGACCAAAACGCTGGCACTTGAAACATCGCAAGGGATTTGGGATGTAAGGCCTAACGGCTAATTTCATGTAACCAGCTTTAATATATTCCTATATTTTAGACGAATGAAAAGTCAGGATCAAATGCTTGCTTTCAAGGAGCTGTCCATGTTTTCTTATTGTTAATCGGCAGACATGAGTAACTTCTTGACTTTTTAAATCTTTGGTTATTTCTGCAACTGGCGTATGAAAAAGTTAACCGCAAGAAATTACTCCTCCGGAAAAGTTTAAAGTCTTATGTACATTGAGGGCACTGGAATGGAAGCAATGTTGGTCATTTTTACTATCTGGTGAGCTTGTTTTTGAGCGATAAACTCAAAGATCAAATCTCTCGATCGTAATTTCCGAACAGTTGATATTGTTCCAAGAAGAGCAGATATACTTTTTTCAACTAAAAAAGGTGGCACAGAATGAAACGTATCGTAGGTAGAAGATACCCTTTTCAAAATAAAAAAAAACTTATCAAAATGTTTTGAAGGCGATAAATTGTGTTGCGTTTGGTGCCCACTGAAGAGAGTTTTGTTCTTTTTGCCGATGCGCAAAAGATCAAAAGATTCAGGACCCAACGGCACGACGACATTGGATTAGAGGCTTTCGAATAATTAAGTTCGAAATCGCTTAATCAATGAATAATTGAAGCTCAGGATCTCGTAGGCAATGAATAAAAAATAAATGGCAGTTTTCATCATCATCTTTTAATCGCATACATTTTTTACCAGCATTGAATTATTATTATTATATATACTTCTTTGAAAGCAGATGCGTTTTTAAAAGGTTGAAGCAGAACTATGACATCATAGCCGTTATTTTCAGGGAATGTAATTTGATAATTATTAAATAATAATAATTTAATTTTTATAATATGTTTTAAAAACTTCACTCAAGTTTCATGGCAGTTTTGATAAAAGTATTCCTTTTTTCCCTCAGTGAGGAAATATCACTTCATTCAAGAAAACAGACTGGTTACGCGATTATTTTGTTGTACAGTAAAAGCTCTTTATTCGCAGGATATACACTGAAGTGACAAAAGTCATGGGATAGCAATATGCAAATATACAGATGGCAGTAGTATCGCAGCGAAAAAGTATAAATGCGCAGTTCGTTTTCCAGAGCTTTCGTTTGTGTTCAAGTTATTCATGTGAACAGGTTTTTCGTGATTTATGGCGGCACGACGAGAATTAACAGACTTTGAACGTGGAATGTTAGTTGGAGCTAGACGCATGGGTCATTCCATTGCGGATATCGTTAGGGAATTCAACATTCCGAGATCCACAGTATCAAGAGTGTGCCGAGAGTATGAAATTTCAGGCATCACATCCCATCATGGACAGCGCGGTGGACGACCTCCTGCACTTAACGACCGAGACCACCGACGTCTGTGTAGAATGGTCAATGTTAATAGACACGCAACACTTCGTCAAATAACTGCAGGGATCAATGTGAGACGTACGAGGGACGTGTCCGATAGGACTGTGCGGCGAAATTTGTCTTCCTTGGTCAATGACAGCAGAAGACCGATTCGAGTGCCTTTATTGACAGCACGACATCGCCTGCAGTGACTCTCCTGGGCTCGTGAGCATATCGACTGGTCCCTAGACCAGTGGAAAACCGTGGCGTGTTCAGATGAGTCACGATTTCAGTTGTTACGAGCTGCTGGTAGAGTTCGAGTGTGGCGCAGACCCCACGAAGCCATGGACCCAAACTGTCAGCAAGGCACTGTTCAAGCTGGTAATGGCTGCATAATGGTGTGGGCTGTTTTTACATGGATGGACTCGGTCTTCTGGTGCAACTGAACCGATCAGTGACTGGAAATGGTTATGTTCAGCTACTTGCAGATCACTTGTAGCCATTCATGGACTTCACGTACCCACACAACGATGGGATTTTTATGGATGACAATGCGCCATGTCACCGGGCCAGAACTGTTCGCGATTGGTTTGAAGAACATACCGGACAATTCCAGCGCATGATCTGGCCACCTAGATCGCCCGATATAAATCCCATCGAGCATTTATGGGATATCATCGAAAGGTCCGTTCGTGCCCAAACTCCTGCACCATCCACACTTTCACAATTATGGACGTCTATACAGACAGCATGGCTCAATATTCCTGCCGAGGACTTCCAACGACTTGTGGACTCCATGACACGTCGAGTTGTTGCACTTCGCTGGACAAAAGGAGGACCGACACGACATTAACCGTCATCCCATGACTTTTGTCACTTCAGTGTATATATATATATATATATATATATATATATATATATATATATATATACATATATATATTTAAAACAATATTTAAAAAATTTCCTTAGCATTTCAGGAAACTCTTATACCCTCAGCAAGTAATCAGTATGGACTGTAATTCATTCCCTACCACTTCGCGGCAAAAGGCTCTTCCGCTGTGAAGACTATCAGGTAGAAGATAGCCTCTTGAAAGAGACGGGAGCGCCTTAAACGCCAATATTAACATTTCAGGAAACTGCTGTATGTAGCAGAGCAGGATTAGAACAGCACCGATGAACAATAAGCAATGGAATTCAATGTCATTCAACAAAGGTAAAATCTAAATCATCAAATCTATGCTACTGCAGGAGATAACTTCAGATTGAAACGGATCCCCCTTTAACCACACAAGTCTTCGTACATTTCACGAATAATTCGTAACACTTTCGATCTTCTATGAATTCTCTTTTTATGAGAAGGAAGGTAAAGAAAAGGCAAGTTATGAAAAAGGGTCTGTGTCATTGAATTGATATTTATTATTGAAATACCGGTTCCTTCAACAAGACTGAGACATGTTTGAGACAAAATCAAATCAGAAGTCACTACTCCGGAGTTCAATAAAACCGCGGTGTGAATATAGGATTTAAGTTAATACTCTATAGCAGTGATGGGGAAACTACGGCCCACGGGCCAACTCCGGCCCGCGGAAAGGTTTAATCCGGCCCGTATAAGAGTGCCGACGTCAGAATATTTGAACGCAATCTTACTTCGTAATGTGACGACCCGCATAAAAACTACCTGCGGCGATATTCAAAACACAGTAGTTCAAAACACAATTTAAAAATATCTTCAGAATTTAAAAGGAGATTTCAGGACTTTAGAAAAATGGAACCAGAGTTTAGTATTTTTGCGACCCCATTCAATGTTAATTACGAAGAAGTTGATGCAAAATTTCAACTTGAGTTAATAGAAATGAACTGTAATACTCTCCTCAAACAAACTTTTCATACAGTACCATTACTAGAATTTTATAAAAATTTTAGTCCAGATAATTTCCCAAATTTAATTACTCATGCAATGAAGATAATGACAATGTTCGGCTCATCTTATAAATGCGAACAAATCTTTTCAACAATGAAGCTTAGGAAAACTTCTTTAAGAAACAGAATTACGGATGAGCACCTTTCATCAGTTTTAAGAATTTCTGCTTCGCAAATGGAACCGGACTATGATGAAATTTGAATAAAACAGTCTCAATTTCATTTTTCTCAAGCACCATCAACCAGTAATGACACCAGAAAATAAAGTGATAATACTTCACATCAAGAACTACACTAAATTCATTTTATATTTTGTGCTTATAATTTTCTTACCTTTTGCTTTTTTACTATTAAAATAATAAGTGTATGTAATAATATATGCATATGTTTATAGAAAACATAAATTTTTTAACGATTAAGCATTATTCTTTGGCCCGCTACGATCGTCTAGTTATTACAAATGGCCCGTCTTAAAAAAAGTTTCCCCACCACTGCTCTATAGTTAACAACAATCGCAGCGCCACTTTCGTGGAGACTGAACTCCAACTGTCCTGCCATCATAAAGAAAATTAATATTAATGGCGAAGTGTTGGATAATAAATGAGCATAATTTAATTTTTATGGTTTCCTACATTGCATTCCTAAATTCTTATTTTTATTGAAAATTGTATTCGTCTTGTATTCGTAAAATTGTATCATATCTTGCATGTTCGTTCATTCATTTTGTCTTTTTATATTATCGAAATATTTATGAAAGATGGAGAAGAAATCGTTACTCTCCAAAATCTCTGCTCCTGCTATTCCAGGTGTCGGAAACCTATTGAAATGGAAGAGCCAAAAGCAACTATTTACCAAAATTTTCCAGTTTTTAGTTACTAAAACGTTTCGATTTAATATTATAGTGTTTGATAATATATATTTGATTTAAAATAACCAGCTTTAAATACGGAATAATCTTTATTCATATATAAACACAAATATAGATAATTACAAGAATAGGAACATTGGCTTTACATGCCTTTTGAAAGTTTGATTGAATCTGATATAAAGGTTGTTGCTTTAAGTTACAAGCGTGACTCTAGAATTTTATTTGTTTTTTGACTTCTACATTTAATTTTTATTATATTCATGTAAGAGCACATCTGCTCACATGAGTATGTCGGAACGAAAATCGTCAGAACTCCATATGCAAAATTCTTTACTTCACTGCAACATTTTGAAATACTATTCCATGCTTCCAATACGAGGGCCTCAACTCTCGGAATTTCTTTTAGAGCTGTTGTCCACTTACTTGTACTGGGCGACGTACATGCATTTCTGGACCTCCAACTCTTCGAGCTTGCTCTTGAGTTCTGCGAACTTGCCACGCCACAAGACTTTGGTTTTCAAATCTAGCAATTGCATTTGAAGCAATCCAGCATGAATTCCAAATGGTTCAATGTTGATCTTCATTTTTATTTGTGTTGAGAGGATTTACTATGAACGAATTTTCTATCAAGAGGATTACTATTTGTAGTGATTGGATTTTCGAGGCGTTAACAAAATAAATGTTCATAGATGGCGCTAGGCAACTAGCGCGAGTGTAATGGAAAGAGTGAGATTATTCGAGTGTTAGCTCTTAGCGAAGGAGTTACTGCGCAGAGTAACTCCAACGAATCTGGAATAAATTTGTTAAGTTTTTCTATTTGACTACTTATTTCTAAGCACTCACGAACCAGCCACGACACTATTGATAATAAATTATTAATTTTTCGTACGGAACTGGAGAGCTGCAACTTTGCATCAAAAGAGCCGCAGATTGCCGCACCCTGCGCTATTCGAATCGTTTCGAAAATGTTGGGTTGAAATTGTTTTAAAACTTCTGTCGTCGATTATTTAAATTTTTTTTAAAAAATGATACTAGATTAGTATGTGTAATAATTTTCCTATTATTCAGTCGCTGTTAATTTTCAAATATCTACGTAATATTCTGGCAGAATATTAGTTATTCCTTGAATATTTTTGTAATCCTCTATTTTGATAGATTTATTGCTGTGTTAATACTTCAAACTGCAAAAAGAATTAAGTTTCACATAATTTATCAATCGAAATTAAATATTTAAAGAGTGAGTAGAATTATAATAATTTAATTTTAGTTTTAGAACTAGATAATATATTTCTTGAGTCATTAATCTTTAAACTAAAAGCTACAATCACAAAAGTCTTTTTTGTTTTCAATTTTTAATTAATTCTTATCTTTTAACTGATATATTTTAGTTTTGTTCTTGTTTTTTTATGCTAAAATTCATAGATGTATTTTAGATCGTTTTTTAAAAAATAAAAAAGTGAAACCCAGCAAGACTATGCATTACAAATTCCTGATAGAAATTGATGCCTTTTACTGAAGCAGCTTTTGTACAGTAGGGACTCAAATTTAGTGTTACTAATATTTAGCAAACGATTGTCATAATTAATATTTAGTCGGCTAGAAACCTCAAAAGATTTTTATTTCCTGTATAAATTTTTAATTAGGGCTAATCTGATTTATCCAAAATTTTTAAGCGTGTACATAAACTAGAATAATTTTATTAGCCATGTCTGATCTTATTTAACTTGTTCCTATCTTTAATTAACATTTGTGTGAAGCTGCAATAATAGAAATTTTTGGTAAGTCTTAACTTTTGATAATGATGTAATGTGTTTTCAAATAATGTTACTGTTTCATTTTATTTAATAGCGCCACAAATGCAATGTGCTCTGAAAGGTAGTCTTCTTGCATACAGCCGACCACCCCGCCACCACTGAATGAAGCAGTATCGACAAGATTTGTTGTGGTCGACTGCCTAAGTTAATCATTTCGTGAATGATCAATTGTCAGTTTCTTGAAATTGTTCCCCTTATTCAGCAATCTGTTCAATGAAATGTTGCTTTTTTCGTACTTTTCAGGGTTTTTTTCGTCCATCACACTAAACTTTCATAATTTTCACTTCATGGATTCCCCATTCTAATAGAAAAATTCAACTCCCAACTATTGATTTAGTTACTCTTTAAGAGTTATTAGTACCTTTATCGAGTGACAAATCGATTTCCAGCCAGATGTTTCACTGCTTGTCTGATTTATATAAAATGTATTAAGGTATCCGGCTACGTTTAAAGGAAAAGTTTTGAAAAATTAGATTTTTTAAAAAAGTATTTAGGGTTTTTAGATGTATTGTCAGTAAGCAAGACTATAAATACAAAAATAATTATTTGAAAATATAAAATATTTTGAGAAATAGGAGAATTAGTTGTAAATTAGAATGGAATTGAAACAAAGCGGTTAACACTCTGCACAAAATGGTAATGCAGCAATCCTATTTCTCCTTGCTCACCAGTTATATAACATAATGACGACTGAAATGAACTAAAATCTATGAATCATTTTGCGATGCAAAGATGTTATGAGTGAAAAAATATACGTATATATGCTTTTTTTTTACCATACGTTTACAACATAATTATTCAAAACAACAGCTACAAAATGAAAATGTATTTCACCAACAATAAAACTTTTGGTTCATTTCATTTTCCATATCATTTAAAACACACACTGACATTTTTATGTAACTACCTCTATTAGTTTTTTGAGGTATCCTGTTAACGGTGGAGAATTTTTTGGAAAATCAAAGACAAAGTTCAGCTCAAAAATAGGTTTTACTTGAAATTCCCCTGGATGTTAGGTCTGGCCTTCCTTCTCTTTGAAAGGATAAACTGTTTTGGAAAAAAGAAAGCCTGAACTACAAGAAATAATAAGATTTTTTTTAAATAATCGCCAATGTGTTAGATAACCAGTGTTTTAAACGTAGTCGGATACCTTAACATGATATGTGAGTGTTGTCTTTCAGCTGCTATCGGGATCTTTTGTTTAATGCAGTGAAAATCAAATACCCCACTTGTGCAAACGGGAATTTTTCCTAACTGTTGCTGCCTTCCAAAAAAAAAAAGTTTAACACCACTAATAAAATTTTCTGTGCTGATACCAAAATTTATAAACCTCTTGACTTCAACGCGTTTGGCTGGTTGGTAGTGACTGTTTTTTCACGAGGGTTCTTGTCCGCTTAAAAACGGCAACATGATTCGACTGCTCATGGCAGCAACTCTTCGCGTCATGGAGGTATATTTCTGCGCTCTATGCGCAGCAGAAACTCGTATCTAAACATGGCAAAATATCAATTTCTGGTTATTTATCCCCAAATTCAATCAGAACGTAACCAACAGTAATATCCTTCAACTAAATCGCCCTACTAATCGTTGAAACAACAGCTGCTGTCAATCGGCTTTTTACTATGTAAATTTTTTTAACTACATTTAAAAAATAGAACTGCATGCTCTGTTTTACATTAATGCGAAGTATTATAAATTTGACAATGTCTAAAATTTTACATATTTATTTTTGAAAAACATATTATTCAATTAAATTTTTCATTAAACTTTATCAAATTAATATAAAAACACATGTATATTTACAATTAATTCTGAATCATTTCCGTCTCTCTATATCCTCTGATTTAGTAAAAGAAAGTATTTAAACGATGATTATTTAAAAACTGGTGTTAATCTGTTCGAAAACATTTTATCTGGTTTCTATAGAAAGATTTATTTTTATTTTCTCGTACATGAAGTACATAGAGAGGAAATACCGTGACCGTCAAAACTATATAATTAACTAAATTAATCGAATTTGTGATTTCGATGACGTTTATATTTCTAAGTTTTCGAATCTGAAAACGCATTTTTAATTTTATATCTGTCTCTCTGCGAACGCAATAATTCAAAACGTTTTGAGCTAGAAGGTTAGAATTTAGTATGAGGGCGCTATATTAATTTTTTTACTCCTTTCTCTAGGAATCTATGTAATCGAATGTCCAAATACAAGGTGAACACGGTCACAGAAAAAAATAAAATTTGTTATGCACAGTTAGCATGTAAAGTGTTGATTCGATCAAATTTTGAACCAAACAAGTCAAATTCTTGCTAGCTCGATAACTAGATAACTCGAAAATGCGAATACTTAAGGCCTTATCACATGGCAAAATATCATCGGCACTTTCCGTCAGCAAACGACAATGAAAGTGACGTCATTTGTGTGACGTCACTTCAAAGTTCCCCATGATTGGTTGAATTTCGTTTGCGGAAAATATTTCCGACGGCATTTTCTAGCTGGTTAGAAAAAGTTATCGATTATAAAAACTTGCTTTACCGGTTTTTGATTGTAGAAACGAAAAAGTGCTGACGAAATTTCAGCGTGTTATAAGGCCTTTAGGTAAATGAAATTTCATACATTATTGTAATAACTGAAGTTTATATCTGAATAATGGTTTGCTACATATGCATTAAAAGATGGATCATCTGTCGGTCTATAATTCTCTTGTGTTAAATGCGATAATTCAATAAAATAAATACTTAAATGAATGAAATTCAAAGTGATTACAATTTAAGAACAGATAATTGGTTCTGAAGGCCTGATTTTGATTACTATTCGATTGATCTATATTGACATATTTAAGTAAATAATTTTTTGAAAATTCTACGCCTACTTTTTAAAAAAAAATTAGAAATTGTTTAAATACACATGGACTAAAGTTTAATAGCTTGTAGAAAACCAATGAAATAGGAAATAAGGAAAATAATTATGGGCAACGTATTGTAAAAATGATCAGGTTTAGAAAACTGCAGAAATCACATAGACTTGCGGTTTTTTTTAAAATTATATTTGGTTAGAATTGTTTATTTATTTAAAAATGACAATACAGATCATGTTAAAGTATCCGACTACGTTAAAAACACCAGATATCGACCACATTGGTGAATGTTTTTCAAGCTGTTATTTCTTGTAGTTCAGACTTTCCTCTTCCCAAACAATTTATCTTTTCCGGGAAAAAGAAGGTCCGATCTATCATCCACTGTCACATATTTCTCAGCTTAAATTTGTCTTTAATTTCAATTTTGTCAAAACTTTAACTTTCAAAAAAATTCTCCACCGTTAACATGATATCTCAAAAACTTAATAACATAAAAATGTCAGCGTGTGTTTTAAATAATATGGGCATGAAATGAACCAAAAGTGTTTTGTTGGAGAAACACTTTTTCATTTATAGATGTTTTTAGAAAAATTCAGTTGTAAATTTATGGAAAAAATGCATACATACGTATATTTTTATCCATAACTTCTTTGCATCTCAAAATGTTTCTTAAATTTTGGTTCATTTCATTCAACTTTGTATTCTATAACTTAAG
Source organism: Argiope trifasciata (assembly GCA_026543055.1). Classification (NCBI taxonomy): domain Eukaryota; kingdom Metazoa; phylum Arthropoda; class Arachnida; order Araneae; family Araneidae; genus Argiope; species Argiope trifasciata. Next base: position 17,875 of record JAPMOQ010053017.1, on the reverse strand, counting down.
CACACACACACACAAAAAAAAAAGGATTGCTGCATCACAATTTTGTATAGAGAGTTTTACCGTTTTGGGTAAATTTCATTAAAATTTACTACCGATTTTCCTATTTCTCAAAATATATTGCATTTTCATAATTTTTTTGTATTTATAATATAATGAGTTATAATTGATAACACATCTAAAAACCATGGTTTTAAATAATGTATAAAAAATTCCATTTTTCAAATATTTTCTTTCGAACGTAGTCGGATAACTTAAATATTTATTTTGAAATAAATCTAAATTAAGTGATATCGATGAGACCATTATCTTTATTCACTTCAGAGCCCAATACTTTATTTTTTTTACTTAAAAATTGAAATTAACTTTAAAATATTAACTTAAATAACAAGAACTTTGCTTTGCTTACCAGCTTCTCGAGCGAATAGTAATTTTTTTTTCGCGGGGGGGGGGGGGGGTCATCAATCAAATAGTCCATACTTTAAATCCTACTTTTCTATGAATGGACAATTTTATGCGATTCTTTATTTAATCAAATAATGTTGCATAATGTATTTAAACAAAAAATAAAAATTTATCATTTAAAGCGCTTTAAGAATCTCAAATGAAAAATCTGCTGTTTACTTTGAAGTAAGATTGTTTAAATTCTATACTGTTCATTCTTTCAAATAATTTATTTGCCAATCGTTCCTGCGGCTTCCATTGCGTTTGTTTGTTCCATAAGTGAATAAGAGTAGCGCATCTTCTTATAATCGATTTTCTGCTTACTTTTTGTAATTAAATTTTACCTCTTACTTCATTTTCGTTCCCTGATTTTTTTATATTTTTATACCTACCTGTTATTCTTTCCATTATTGTTAGGTAATTTATTATTTATTATTATTACTTTCGGCATTCCTTATTTATCATAATTTCAAGCCTGTTAAGCCTGAAAGAGAAATTTTCAAAAATTGGATTTTTTTAGAAACTATTTATTATTTTTAGATGTATTGTCAATTATAAACACTATAATTACAAAAACAGTTATTTGAAAATATAATAAATGAGAAATGGGAGCATTTGTAGTAAATTTTAATGAAATTGAACCAAAACGGTTAACACTCTTCAAAAAATTGAAACGCAGCCATCCCATTTTTCTTTGCACATGTTATAGAATATAACAATGAATGAAATGAACCAAAATCGAAGAAAAATCTTGAGATGCAAAGAAGTTATGGGTAAAAATATACGTATAGATGCATTTTTCCGTAAATTCACAACTTAACTTTTCTAAAAACTCCAATAAATGAAAAAGTATTTCACCAACAATATAACATTTGGTTCATTTCATTGCCGATAACATTTCAAACACACGGTGACGTTTTTATGTAAATACCTCTATTAGTTTATGAGATATGTTAACGGTGCTGAATTTTTATGAGAATTGAAGTTTTAAGAAAATGGAAGTCAAAGACAAATTTTAGCTGAAAAATATGATTTGTTTAAAATTACCTTGGATGCTAGATCAGGCTTTCCTTTTCTTGGAAAAAATAAACTGTTTTGGAAAGGGAAAATTCTGAGCTACAAGAGATAAAAAGTCTTAGATAATTAGTGTTTTTAACGTAGTCGGATACCTTAAATATTTCTACTTTTAACATTGTTGTTATGTCCGGAGGTGTAGAATTTCGAGTTCAGGTACTCCGCAAACTAGCGTACTCGGCAAATTAGCGAAAAAAGCTTGTTGCATAGTTTTTATATTTCATCCCTTAAGAAGTTTCAAACATTCAAATGTAATCTGTTAAGTCGAGTTTTCACTAACTCCAATTTTCATTATCTTTTCATCAACTTCCTTCCAATGTACATGTTTAAATTCAGATTTCCCAATTATTTGAGGCATTTCTTTTAATTTTTATTGGCATACAAATTAAAAACTGAAAGTGTGATAAATTTACTAAACTATACATCCAGTATATGAATTTTTTAAAAAAAAAACTGTTAATGTTTTAGCTGACCAGTGTATGGGTTTTTATTAATTTTATTTTAATGTTTTCTAAAGAATAGCTAATGCTATATTCTATGGTTTTAATATTAATAAGTTATTTTTTATGTTACATTTGAAGAGTTTAGTGGAAGGAAGTGTCAAGTGGCAGTTTCAAAATTCATATTTTCATCTTTAATAATATGGTCGGACCATTTCGATAGAAAATTTTATAAGATATTTCAGTATGAAAAGGAGCTTTGTAAGTGGCTTTCATGTAATTTTATACAACTTAAAGCTAAATTTCTTTATTGCATTAAAATGTCATTTCTTCTATTTAACTCCATA
>JAPMOQ010053017.1:0-15473 GCA_026543055.1 Argiope trifasciata | reverse complement strand
ATTTAAAAGACTTGTGTTTTAATCAATCTGCATTTTTTTTTTTCAATAAAATAATTTATATGAATAGTAAAAACTATACTAAATTTATTTTTTGATAGTTTGCACTATTACTTCTACTAAAACTAATAAATTGCTAAGTATTATAAAATTCCCCGTTCAAGCTAGTTTTTTAAGAAATTCCTAAAAGAATAAATACGTTATTTTTCATTTCAAAATACGTAGTAGTGATTTAACATTGTTATATCATTTTTAAGTAACTTAATTGAATTATTTTCATTGTTCAGGGAATAAAGGCATATTTGCTGTAGACAAAATTCAAATTGTATTCGCTTATGGAAATTGAAAGATGTTTTAGAATATTGTTAGCCCTTAACGAATATATTTGAATCGAAATACTAAAGATGCTTGCCTTTAAAATTTTAATTATTTGAATAGCAAAAAAAAAATTATTTTGAAATGGAGTTTAGAATGGCCCTAGTTATTGAAAAATAAATATTAAAACAATTATTCTTAACATTCAATACAAAATTTGGAATAATTAATAAAAGTTTTGGAAAATGTACTAAATTTCTTAATACTGTTTATTATTCCGAAATATATTTTTATTTAAATAAATGAAATATATATATTTAGCTCTACCTCCTCCTTTTTTTCTTCATGGTCTACATAATAACAAAATAATCGGGACAAATCTGGAACACATATACGATAGGGAAAAACAAATCTTAAAACCTAAATTAAAGAAACAAAAAAATATACAATTCTTTGCAAATATTTTTGCTTTTCTTCTTAGAATTATTTTGATATAATTAGAAAAATTAATTACGAAATCACACAATCTGTTAAAGCTCATACATTTTTACGTTTTGGACCATTAACCAATTGAGAAAGTAGCAAATGTTCAGTTACAAGTTTCAGTGGTTGCATAAATTATCTAATAATGGAATGGAATTCATAAAAAAATAAAAATATTTAAATGTTGCATCATATATTTCGCAATTACGTTCATGTAATTTTTATACTTCTGTACATAAACAATATAAGCTACTGCAGTTACTAATTTCATAAATTAAAAATGTTTTTCACGATTGAAAAAGTTTTCTGTACGACCGGATTTTAATCCCTCTTGGCACAATGTTTAAAAATCGCCAACTTGCCAACCATGGTCTTGAGAATATTTTTCTGAATCCGGTCATAGACCATAATAAAGGCAAAAGATGATAGGTGGTTAAATTTCGGTTCACCCTTTTTTTCTATTTGGATTGAATTATTTCTTTATTAAACACGAATATTTACAATTATTTTAATTAAAATTAGATCATATTGAAATTAATTTGTGGCTTTCATAAAACTAATGCTAGCCGCAAGACTTGAGCTAAATAAGCAATAGCAGGGCCGAGGTAGCCTGGTTGGAACAGCGTTGATCTCGTAACCGAAAGGTCGCAGGATCTGTCCTCGTCTTGCCCAAAGACAGCCGTGTTGGCTAATGGCAATTGGGGCACGTTAAATAGGTCGTGACTGCAAAGTCCTCCAAGCTCCCATAACAAAACGATACCTCTGGGGGTACTGAAATAGGGAGTAGTCGGTCTCTGAATTGGATCTAAATTCTGACTTGCAGATGGATGAATGAGTGTATGAATGAATTCGACAGCCCCCTAAAAAGGATAGTGTCGTGTGTGTTCGAGCAAAGTCGTCCTTTCATCTATCTGAACGGTACTCGTTAACAACGAAAGGCACGCACCTCTGCCTTAATTCGGCTTGGTATGACCGAGTGGCATTAGACAACAGCAACAACAAGCGATGTATGCTATTTTGAATGCAAAACATTGCCCAAATGATGCAAAGGCTTAAATCAATCAGAGCACGTCGGTATCCTTTGCCATAGAGTTTGTACAATTTTCGAACTCGTTAGAAAATGCTGTTTTTGGTTACTAGTGAGTGAGAGCATATCTAACACGACAGAGAATAAAATATATTGCAAGTTAATCAAAGTAACCAGTTAATCTAGAAAAAACTCGGAAGAAATTTTTAAAAAATTTGAAATCCTGAAACTGAATTAATTGAGAGCAAAGAAAAAATTATTTAAAAAAATAACTTTTCAAGAAATTCTGAAGAATGATACTTTGCAAAAATGTCCTTAAAGAAGGATCCTGTTTAGGAAAATCTAAACAGTTTGAGATGAAAAAAAAGTTAACTTGTAGCAACATCTAATTAAAGAACCAAATTAATTGTCCCTATAGATTTTTTTTACTTGAATATCTTTTCCTTTCTTTTGATATTATCCTTCCTTACATTCCTTATTATTCCTTTATCTTAAAGCAGGTATCTTTTAATATTGTTGTGAAGTAATCATCGGTTGACGAGATCGATAATCAATCGTCAAGCATTTGCATACAGGACTGCATTGTTTACTATAAGACAAAGATTTCGGCCGATTGATAGTAGAGACTATTGTAAAAATAGATTTGGCGTAGGTGTTGGCGGAATTGAGCCAATACGTAGGTTGTATTCCGCCAAGGATCGAACTCGCGATATTCGGGTTTGAAAGCCAGTAACTTAACCACTATACAAAAATGGCCACCTATGTTTAGTGGTAGTTACTGGCTTATTAAGATGTCACCACAGAGAGTATGACGTGTTTTAAAGCTAAACCAGTAATATGTGACCAGTTAATGTGTGATTTACGTAAAGAACGTGTGATTTAAAACTTTTCAATTGTAATTTTAGGAGTTGGCTTTCGTGGACTAATCACAATTAAATAAAAATATTTATTTCGCGATATTTGGTTGTTCGGCATAAAAATTGTACATTTGGAGCTTGTATTAGATTTAAGTTTTTAAGGCATTTATAACAGCCATTAAAAGTTTGTGTGTGTGTAGAGGAAACTGCAGTATTTTATATGCGGAACAAACTTCATAAGGAGCAAAAACCGTGTTGTTTGAAATGCGGGGGGAGGGCAAATTTTTTTATGAGAGTTTAAGAATGGTTACAATAGTTGTGTATTCCCCTATGGTACACGTATTCTTTTACTGTAATTGAAAAAAACTACTGTCCTTGAAAACAAATATAACATTTATTTTTATGACGAGACAAGTTATTCTATATACAAATTAAATTTAAATGACTGCATTTACGATAAGAACCAGATCTGAATCATTTTTAGCTGTTGTTTACAACGCTTTTCACTTTTCCCAAGTTCTTAATTCCAAAGCCCAGCTGAGTTGTTACTTGCTTCTTCAAAGATCGCGGATTTACGAGACAAGAGTATTGAGAATGAAAAATGGAAAATTTTGCCTCTTAGAACCCTTACATTTAAAGAACTCAGGGAAGTTGGGGTGAGATTCTTATGTCTCAGAAAGTTACTGCTACTGAGACAACTAAACTCCAGCGATTCCTAAAAACGAAATTGGAACTTTTTCGGCGAACTTTTCGCATTAGTGGTACAGCTCCATCGCATTTTAAAAATCCTGTTTATAATTCTGTAAATAATTTTAACTGATTATATGGCTTAGTATTTTTCAGATTGGCTCTCATCTATGTCGATTACTGAATGATCAATTTTAATAGAATTCGCATTAATGTCAATTTTATTCGTTCAATATGACTTCATTTCGGCGCGAAAAGAGTGATCGCAGGAGAGGTGAGTAATGCATGTTTATTTTCATTGCTCATATATTTTCAATTCCTGCACTTTCAAGTTCCATTTGAAAAGAATAGAAAGTGGTCAGAAATTAATTTATGATATCTCTTTAACATTAACTAATCAAATTAAAACCAATTTTGAATATTTACCACTCACTCCTGTATTTTCGAATGTCGATGATTTGAGCGCCCTCACACTAGGACATTATCTGATCGGAAGACCGTTTACTGCAATTGCAGAGCCAACTATGATAAATATATTAGAAAATAGACTAGGCTTGTGGCTCCCCCTCCCCGCACAAAATTTGGGTGTTTGACTTGCATAAAATAGCGCATTGGCTCTTTAAAACCTCGCATGTTTTTCCTAAATATTATTCACTATTACTCTAATGCAATTATCATATTTTATTTTGTAAAAATTATTGTCATCTGAAATGGTTTATTTCCTTTATTGTTGTGAATTTTCTATTAATATTGATTTGTGAAACAGTGCTATTTTGTTGAATGTTAAAACATTGCAATGCCCAACTGTAGGTATGTGTGCATAACCGTTGCGCCATCTGCTTGTAAAAAACAGTATTAGGTCGAGCAGCTGGGACAAGATGTGTGTACCATCGGCTCTCGTCAATTACAGTCCTCCCTATTGGCTTTTCTTTAATACTTTTGAGTTCTTTATAGAAATGTCGACATCAATTATATTTTTAAAAGCCGAAGATAAAAGAAATTATATATAAATGTGAATACTAATTAATTTCTTAGGTTTCCAGAACGAATTATTTAAATTCCTTAAAAAGTAGCATAAATCTATCATCAACTAATGGAAGGATCATGATTTTTTTTTAAATAATAGTTCGCTGACTTATTGATGATTACACGTATATATGAAAAAACTGAATGAATCCTTTTAACTGCCAAATCTTATAAATTTCACGGTAGATTTGTTTTTTATTAAGAAATTAATTTTTCCGTTACAACGGATTTTTTTTCTTCGGATGCTGAGCTCTAATAAAGCAATAATTATTAAGATTTCCATGTTCCACATATCTGTAGCATGACGTGCCTTCCCCTGCTATACACAGATGGCGCTGCCGTAGTACGAGCGGGGACGCACAAAACACCCAGTCACTTGAAGCTCAGACAAGCTTGGCGATTGACGATGAGTTGAAGTGCTGCTGAGAGAGGCTGACAATATGATGCTGTTCTACTATCTCTGTTTTATCACTATCATTCTGTTAATCATTTAACCTAAATGTTTGTGTACCTGTCCTGTGTCGTTCTTCTATTAAACATCTTTTGCAAAACAGTGCTGTTATTGGACTATAACCTCATCCTACATATCATACAACCAAATCTTTATACTTTTACAAAATTTTCTTAAAAAATGAAGAGCCCGCAGGGCTTTTGTAGATTTTCATTTGAAATGTTACCCTCCTGTATTTGAAAAAGCAAGTTTCTAAACATTGGAAACTAGCAAGTTTGTAAGAGACCAGTCGACCTAATTGCTCAAATACATATTTTATGTTACTTAGTATGCACGTCTTCTTCAGTAAACTATTTTTTAGCTTCGTAATATTGATAGTCATGTAAATCACTTGTCGATACTGCTGCTTTCAGTGATGGCGGGGTGGTCGACTGTATGCAAGAAGTCATGTAACTCGTACTTCTTCTTGCATACAGTCGACCACCCCGCCAACACTGAACATAACAGTAAGTGTAATTCATACTATTTTAGAAAGTTTTACCCACTAAACTCAACATTTCACGCTTTCTTGTCATATACTCCAAGATTTGAAATTAAGATCAAACTTCAACTAATATTTTTTTGTTTCTGTTTTCGTTGAACCAAAACTTGCTTTCAAAAATACTATAGATAATAAAATCAATCTCTACTGAAGTATACTGTGTAAAATACAGCTTCTCAAAGGTATATATAAATATCTATAAAATTAGTCACATTTCTGCTAATCATTATGCTTACACCAATTACTGGTACTTAGCTACTTTTTCTCTGATTTTGTATATGTAAAAAAAGGCCAACCAGCAGCAGTGATGATATCATATCTTAAGTAAAACGCTTGGTAAATGGGTAAGTAAAAGGCTTAAGGAAGCTCTAGGAGACCGGTTGTTCTATCCCCTAATTTAGATGTTGTTCTCCCTTAGTACCTTACCTCATGATAAGGTCCCGAACCTTTCTCGAGGGTTTTATATTGCCGTTCATGAAACGGTCATCACAAGTTGCCACCTTAATATGCGGTCAATACACTTAGAAAGAACCACACCGCCACCAGTCGACCTACTGATCAATGTGAATGAATAAATATATATAACTAAACTTACTCGATAATAATTAAAAGTGGTAGATATCTTATTCCTGAAAATTGCTACGATATGAAACAGGCAGTTAATTAATTCAGAAATAAAAACGTCTCAAGTGAAAAAAATTGAGGAAACTGAAATTGTGAAAAAATATATTGAATATAAGTGTTTTTGAATGTTGGAAGAGTGAGAAATTAGGGAACAGCTTTAGCTTAACGCTAATAAAGGAAATTAATATTGACATTAACTTTGTATTTTTAAAAATGTGTTATTGAAAAATTATTCAATTGAAAGTGATTAAAAGATTACATATTCTCGTTTTATTTATTATATTTAAATAATAATATCTTTTATCATAATAAACTTTAAGTAATAATTTCTAGAAAGTTCAAATATCGTTTTTATTTAATTAGTACATAAAATGTATAAGCGCATTAAATTTTTTTTGTGTATGTATATCTATATTCTTATTATTATGTTAAAAAATCAGAAAATATTCCTATCGCAACTGTAAAAATTGACTGCTTAGTGCGCCATCTGGCGGGTGAATAACATTATCTACAGCGCCACATTCTGAATAACAGGATCTCTCTATATATCTGAGAGTAAGGGAACACAAATTAAAATCTATTGGAACTTTAAAGCATAAAACTATATTAATGATGCAGACCTGATTTGTAAGCCTTTATTTAATTTTTGAATGACAAAGCGTGCATCGTTTATGTTTTTATGATTCAATTTTTTCCTCTAAATGTGATAAATTAAGATGACATATTCGATTATAATTTGACATTTATATAATTCATTATCTGTATTCTGTAAATAATAATAAATATTAAAAAGCCAATTTACATTTAAAATTTTTGAAATACTTCAAAAATTAAAATTATAATAAGTTTAATGTTGGATTGATTTTTCGGTGTGATTTCACGTTTCAAATATCCAAGTGCACTTTCCTTTTCTCACTTATCATTTGTAATATAATGTACTTTGAATACTTAGCATCTACATGTTAAAACACAGTTTTATGTGTAATGTAGCACAAATAACACTTTTTAACATTAATTATGAATAATTTCTAATTTCCTTTATCTTGATTACTTCATTGAATCAATTACTAATATCCTATTTGTGATAACATTTTTTTTTTTTTTGGTATTAAAATGAGTTTATTTAAAAAGCTGCTTCATATTTATCCCGATTTTTCATTTATGAGTATTATTGAAGTAATTGTATACTTTTAAAACAATTAAATGACTGCAAATTATGTTAAAATAAATATATATATGTATATTAAAACATTCACTGCATTTGAAATTCATTCATACCTATGCATTTCTGTTTGATAATGTTACAAAATCAGTCAATATTTTTTTAGCTATTTAAACTACTAAAAAGATCAAAATATGACAATTTAATATTTTTTGTTTTTCATATATTATTATCACGTGAGAAAATGATATTGTTTTGGTTAGAGGATTGGATTGGATTTTGTGATTTAATGGCTCAAGAGCCAAAAATGGCTATACTGCGCTAAACAAATGGTGTTAAAAAACGTCATGTACAATTCAGTCATGCAATTTAAAATTCTCGTCATAAAATGAAAGGCATCCAATAATCAATAGTATCAGTGGTTTCAAAAATGCAAATTACATCCCAGGAAGAAAATTTTTTCAGAAACGTTAAAAGATTAAAATACCAATGAAATTTAACAAATAAAAATGTAACTCTTGTGAAATAACAGAAAATAACATTTTTTATAGTAATGTTTTAATAAACTAGAAAACAAGTGTAAAAAAAATCATTGTAATCTTTTGATTCCATGTTTCTTTTAGGTATTTATCATGAATTGGCGTACTTGAAGATTCATAATGAAAATTAAGATCAACCCATTTAACTTGACATTCTTGGGGACTTCATTTAAAAACAGTTTTATGGACTGTAGTGACATCTATTGAAGGTTCCGGAGAAAGTGGGATTTCATCAATTGTTTCATGGGAATTGTCCCCTCAGGGGCCCACCTCCTTTAGGTGGGTACGGGTGTCCCAATCCCGAGGTATCCAGGGATCTTTCATTCTTTTTCCCTCCCCTCCCCCTTTTTCTCTTATCTTACTCTCCCCACTCTTCCCCCTTTTCTCTCTCTTCATTCTTCCATCCCTCGACGGTAAGCGAGGGAGCTCTCCATGAGAAGCGGTCGCTGCTCTGTTTGCTTCTTGCTTCTCATGGACAGTCAAAAACCCCACGTGTTTGCCGTGCGTGGCGACCCATCAGACGGGTGGTACATTTTGAACCCTGATGTATCAATCGGCTGGTATCCCAGACATATGACTGGGCTGCTCAAGGGGATCAAGCGAAGGGGTCACTTCTTGGGCTTGGCGTTAAGGGTGGTCACTGTCCCCGGGGGTGATTTTTAGCGTATAGGCTCTGGCTAGCACCATGGTAAGCGCCGAGGCTGGGAATGTCTAGAGCCGGTGGCTGCCATCCCTAGTTGGGCTCCGTGGTGGGCGGTGCCGTCGGGACCCGAATTTCTATTTGACTCTTATGGGTTTTTTCACTTCTGACACTGAACCGTTTTCTGAAACTGCTCGTTTCGTTATTCTCTCCATCCCTGATGGAAAACTGTCTGATTTATCTCCTTTTGCCGTTGAAAAAGCTTTGAAAGGTATTGGCGGTAGTCCAAAGTCGGTCAAAAAACTTCGGTCGGGTGACCTATTGATCGAAACAAGTTCTGCTCCTCAAACCAAATCTTTTTTACAAGCTAAATCTTTTTTAAATCATTCCGTTTCTGTGACACTTCACCGAACACTTAACTTCTGCCGTGGTGTTATATCTGAAAAGGAACTCTTGAATTCTCCAGAAAGTGAAATTCTTGATGGCTTTGCCAGCCAAGGTGTTATTGCAGTGAAACGCATTTTTATGAAAAAAGGAAATAGTCTGGTTGCCACTAATAGTATTATCCTAACATTTAATACAACAAAATTACCATCCAGCATAAAAGCAGGCTATTTAAATTGCAAAGTTCGGCCCTATATACCTAATCCTATCAGATGCTATAATTGTCAACGTTTTGGTCATTCCAAGATGGCTTGTAGAGGGACACAAACCTGTTCTAGATGTGCAACTGCTGGTCACCAAGCTAATGAATGCACTGCAGACCCGCAGTGTGTAAATTGTAAACAACCACATCTCTCCGATTCTCGAGACTGTCCACAATGGAAATTAGAAAAGAAAATCCAAGAACTTAAAGTAACGAAAAACATACCATACTTTGAAGCTAAAAAGCTGTTGACATCTGAACAAAGACCACTTTCTTACAGCAGTGCAGTGAAATCAGTAACTTCTTCAAGCACAATGACTGACGAAAGCATTACAAAAGTAATTTGCCCTCCATTATGTAAATTAAAACCGATAGTTAAGAACTCTCCACTCAAAAATATTTCAGCATCCATTGAAACTGAAAAATCTAAACCAAACACCAAGCAGGAAGTTGAGACTAAGAAAAACAAAAAGTCCGACCAAATAAAACAAGTTAAAGAAACAAAAGCAAATAAACGGGCTAAAATTTTGACAGAGCGTAGAGCCCAAACGAAGTCTCCATCAAAACATTCCTTAACACAGGAAGACTTCTTAAAAAAACAGAAAAAAACTAAAGACAAAGACTCGGATAGTGATTATCTCTTCAGTGTTCACTTATCTGACGAAGAAATGTCTTTTAGTGACTAGAATGAATCGGTATCTTCTAAGAAATTATAAAGCCTTTTTTCCTTTAAATTTTTTTTTTCTTCCTTAAATGGCAGATTTTCTTTCTTGGAATTGTCGTGGGTTAAAAAATAAAATTTCAGACTTAAAAGATCTCATAAATACCTATGCTCCAGCTTGCATTGCTTTACAGGAGACCCATCTGAAGCCAGGCGATAACATTCATATCTCAAACTACTCTGCATTTTACAAAAATCATGTTAACGATAGAGCTACAGGTGGAGTTGCACTGCTTGTTGCAAATAGCCACCCATCCACCTCATTGAATTTAAACACAAATTTACTGGCTATAGCTGTTCGAATTCATATAAAATCCCTGATAACCGTGTGTAATTTGTATTTACCTCCTAATGAAGGCATCAATCAAACCGATTTGAATCGCTTCATTCAACAACTTCCATCTCCGTTTCTTATCATAGGAGATTTCAATGGCCATAGCCTCATTTGGGGAAATTCAGACACCAATGCAAGGGGTTTACAGATTGAAAAACTTTTACATGATCACAATCTATGCCTTCTAAATACAGATGAACTAACCTATTTCCACCAGCCTACAAAATCCTTCCATGCAATTGACCTTGCTATTTGCTCTCCCCAAATTTTACCTTTTCTGAATCTCACTGTAGACAAGTATTTCCACAACAGTGACCATTTTCCTTTGATTATTACTGATAATAGACATAACCATCATAATTACTATCAACCATCTAGGTACATATTCACAGCAGCTGACTGGAATACATTCTCTGCTCTTTCAAAAATAAGTAAAATTATGGTAGAACATTATTCTATCGATGAAGCAATAGAGTTAATTACCCAAACTATTATCCATGCTGCAAATGCATCCATACCAAAGACTAAGAGTACTAGGAAGAAGCAAAGTAAACCGTGGTGGAATAGTGAATGTCAACAAGCCCGTAAGAAACAGAGAAAAGCATGGGACAAATTTCGAAGATATCCCACAACTGAAAATTTAATTGCATACAAAAGAGCCAAAGCCGAATCTCGACGTATTCAACGATATAGTCGTAGAATGTCGTGGCAAAAATTTGTTTCAACCATAAAAGTTTCCCTCTCAAGCCGAGAACTTTGGCAAAAAGTTAAAAAAGCTTCAGGTACTCCTTTTTCTAATACTGTGTCAATATTAAGTGTGAATAATCAGATTATATCTACTTTAAAGGACATAGCAAATACTATAGCTTCTTCTTTAGCAAGTACATCCTCCCGTGAAAATTATAATCCATATTTTTTAAATTTGAAAAAAAAATGTTGAGAACAAAAAATTGAATTTTGAGTCCCAGTCTGATTTACCTTACAATAGTAATTTTACATTTTAAGAACTTCAGTTTGCTTTATCAAATGTTCATAAATCTTCTCCTGGCCCAGATAACATCAGCTATGCAATGATCCAGCATTTAACTTACAAATCACAGAAAAACTTGTTGCATTTATTTAATAGAATTTGGAAGGAACATCATTTTCCATCTTCTTGGCAATAGTCAATAATTATTCCTCTCTTAAAGCCTAATAAAGATCCCACGAATCCTTTGAACTATCGCCCAATAGCTTTAACAAACTGTCTTTGCAAACTCTTTGAAAAAATGATTAACCGACGACTTATATACTTTTTGGAAACAAACAAAATTTTTAGTCCATTTCAAAGTGGCTTTAGAAAGGGACGATCTACTTTAGACAATATTTTAAGCTTAGAAAACGATATTCGTTCTGCTTTTTTGCAGAGGAAACACTTGGTGGCCATCTTCTTCGACATTGAAAAAGTTTACGATCGCGCGTGGAGATATGGAATCCTTAAAGATCTCTATGACTTTAATCTAAGAGGGAACTTGCCAATCTTTATTCAAAATTTTTTACAACTGAGACAGTTTAAAGTTAAATTAGGGCATGGATTTTCTGATACTTTTACCCAAGAAGAAGGTGTCCCACAGGGCAGCGTTCTAAGTGTCACACTTTTCATTATAAAAATTAATAGCATTTTAAACCAACTTCCACCATATGTCAAAGGATATCTTTATGTAGATGATCTGTACATTTCCTGCATGGGAAACCATATGCGCTTTATAGAGAGACAACTGCAAACGGCTGTAAACAAAATTAAACAATGGTCAGATTTAAATGGTTTCACTTTCTCAACGGCAAAAACAGCGGGAGTGCATTTTTGTCGGAAGAGAAGTTTTCATCCAGACCCTGAAATTATGTTCTATGGTCAAAAAATTCCTCTTCTTAATGAAATTCGTTTCTTAGGAATCACTTTCGACAAAAAACTGACATTTCAATCCCACCTATCTTCTTTACGAAAAAATTGTGAGAGGGCTTTAAATATCTTGAAAGTTCTTTCTAATACATCTTGGGGAGCCGACAGAACTTCATTGTTGAGGATTTATAGAGCAACCATCCTCTCTGAAATAGATTATGGGTGCGCGATCTATGGCTCAGCTAGGAAAAGTATACTGAAAAAAATAGATCCTGTCCATCATGCAGCTCTTAGAATATGCTCTGGAGCTTTTCGCACCTCTCCAGTTAAAAGTTTATATGTTGAGTGTTATGAACCAGATCTACATCTCAGAAGAAAAATGCTTTCTTTACATTATTATTTTAGAATACAATCTCATCCAAGCCATCCATATTTCGATTTTAAACTTCGACCTTTCCTGCTTCGTTTGCAAGAAGCTAGAAAGAATTTAGAACCTACATTTCACACCAGGGTGAGCACTATTTTATTAGAACTAAATATGAACCATCTGGTATTATCCTCACAGCTGTTTAACAATTTTCCTCCATGGAGAATGCATACCTTTTATTTTCTTAATCCTTTTGAAAACTTCAGCAAATCGGACACTGCAGATATTGTTTATCAAAAATTATTCCTTGAACATAGATCTCATTATCAGTCTTTCATTCCTGTTTATACCGATGGTTCTAAGACATCAACCAATGCCTCATTCGCTGTGGTTTTTTCAGATAAAATTTTAAGTTTTCAACTTCCTTCGTGTTGTTCCATATTAACTGCTGAGACCACTGCAGTTTTACATGCTTTATTAGAAATTTTAAATAGACCTAGTGGAAATTTTATTATTTACAGTGATTCTTTAAGTGTTTTACAGTCTTTAAAATTTCCCCAGAATCATACTCATCCAAACATTTTAAAGATTTTAGACTTATTTTATAAGATTACCTCTCGCGGCTCTACAGTTCTATTCTGCTGGATACCATCTCATGTGGGAATATCTGGCAATGAGAAGGCTGATAAAAGTGCCAAATCAGCAACTCATTTCTAAGAAACACCCATACCTGCATGCGATTTGAAGAAACAGGCTAAAAGCTATCTGTACGTAAATTGGCAAACTCAGTGGGATTCGGAAACTCTAAACAAACTTCATACTTGCAAACCTGTCATAGAAAATTGGCCCTCTTTAAGTTATAGAAAACACGACACCGTTTTAACTCGCCTGAGAATCGGTCACACTAGAATTACACATAGACATCTATTATTAAACGATGAATTGCCGATATGCCCACACTGTGACTGTGGGATAACAGTTTATCATATCCTTATTGAATGTCCATATTTTAACGCTCAACGGTTATTTTACTTCAAAACCCTAACAGTAACTTTATCCTTGTTGCTTGGCAAAAAACCACATAAGAATCTTTTTACCTTTTTAAAATCTGTAGGATTTTCTTCCTTAATCTGAACTCATTTTTTTTTTTTTTTTTTTTTTTTTTTTTTTGTAATTTATCATTGTTTTGCTCTAGAAATACTTCTCTAGAAACTGTTTTAATAAAACTTTGAATCAGACTTAAACTTGTTTGGCGCAGTATAACCTTCATATTGGTTCTTGTGCCATAAAACTTCAAACCAAACCAAACCAATCATGGGAATTGTACTCTATTGTGTTATCCGATTCTATTTCGCTATCATGATTGGACTTGGAGACAATAGTTTTATCATCTTTAGGCTTGAGATTTTTCTTAAATTTTCTCTTGTTAATAACTTTTTTGAAACTTTCTAAGTTTTGTGAAGTAGCAGCAACTAGGATATCGTGATAGGTGTTTTCCATAGGAATACTGGGTGAAAAGTCTTTTATAAATTATTCAGATTTGGGGCGAATTTCAGGGTGTGTATAAGATGGTTGAAATGGATTCTTATTATGTATTATTATAGGCCTTCTCTGAGTGCCTCTTGCTTCCAGCGTTTTCTTAGCAGCATTAGAATAGCTGGATCCATCAACAGGTCTACGGGCGTTCACTATTCGCTTTGCTTCTAGATATGAAATCCCCTTTTTCATCTTTTCAGCAATGACTTCCTTTTCAAATGTCCACGATGGATAGGAGCGAGAAAAGGAAGTGTGCGAACCTTTGCAATTCAAGCATTTTTCCGGTCAGAATTTTCATGGCCAGTTTCCGCACAGCGGGCGCAAGTTAGAGATCCGTGGGAAAAAGCTTTGGAGTGACCAAAACGCTGGCACTTGAAACATCGCAAGGGATTTGGGATGTAAGGCCTAACGGCTAATTTCATGTAACCAGCTTTAATATATTCCTATATTTTAGACGAATGAAAAGTCAGGATCAAATGCTTGCTTTCAAGGAGCTGTCCATGTTTTCTTATTGTTAATCGGCAGACATGAGTAACTTCTTGACTTTTTAAATCTTTGGTTATTTCTGCAACTGGCGTATGAAAAAGTTAACCGCAAGAAATTACTCCTCCGGAAAAGTTTAAAGTCTTATGTACATTGAGGGCACTGGAATGGAAGCAATGTTGGTCATTTTTACTATCTGGTGAGCTTGTTTTTGAGCGATAAACTCAAAGATCAAATCTCTCGATCGTAATTTCCGAACAGTTGATATTGTTCCAAGAAGAGCAGATATACTTTTTTCAACTAAAAAAGGTGGCACAGAATGAAACGTATCGTAGGTAGAAGATACCCTTTTCAAAATAAAAAAAAACTTATCAAAATGTTTTGAAGGCGATAAATTGTGTTGCGTTTGGTGCCCACTGAAGAGAGTTTTGTTCTTTTTGCCGATGCGCAAAAGATCAAAAGATTCAGGACCCAACGGCACGACGACATTGGATTAGAGGCTTTCGAATAATTAAGTTCGAAATCGCTTAATCAATGAATAATTGAAGCTCAGGATCTCGTAGGCAATGAATAAAAAATAAATGGCAGTTTTCATCATCATCTTTTAATCGCATACATTTTTTACCAGCATTGAATTATTATTATTATATATACTTCTTTGAAAGCAGATGCGTTTTTAAAAGGTTGAAGCAGAACTATGACATCATAGCCGTTATTTTCAGGGAATGTAATTTGATAATTATTAAATAATAATAATTTAATTTTTATAATATGTTTTAAAAACTTCACTCAAGTTTCATGGCAGTTTTGATAAAAGTATTCCTTTTTTCCCTCAGTGAGGAAATATCACTTCATTCAAGAAAACAGACTGGTTACGCGATTATTTTGTTGTACAGTAAAAGCTCTTTATTCGCAGGATATACACTGAAGTGACAAAAGTCATGGGATAGCAATATGCAAATATACAGATGGCAGTAGTATCGCAGCGAAAAAGTATAAATGCGCAGTTCGTTTTCCAGAGCTTTCGTTTGTGTTCAAGTTATTCATGTGAACAGGTTTTTCGTGATTTATGGCGGCACGACGAGAATTAACAGACTTTGAACGTGGAATGTTAGTTGGAGCTAGACGCATGGGTCATTCCATTGCGGATATCGTTAG
>JAPMOQ010053016.1:0-11342 GCA_026543055.1 Argiope trifasciata | reverse complement strand
AATGAATAGTTGTTTGTAGAATAGAATAATAAGAATAGAATAAATACTATTTAACCTTCTCCTTTATATATCCTTCAATTTCAATGAATATGTATTCAATGACGACAAGAAAATAAATACTATTCTTCCTATCATTCTTAATAAAACAAGATAATTTTTTCAAATTCCAAACGATATTTCCAGGATTATTTCTTCTTCGGCAGCAACGCGCCGAGTACCAGCTAGTTTGATATAAATCTGCAAGCTAGGTAAAATAACCGTGTATCAAATTTTATCAATCTAGCTCAATGCGCTTTGAATTATATTTATCAGAGACAAAAGAGCAGACCTTTTCCAAAGATGTGTTTTTCAAACCCAAGAAAGAAGGTCTGAAACCTGGAGATTCGTCGAAATCTCGATTTCAAACGTTTTGACGATAGTTATACTTTCACTGTATTACGTATCCAAAGAGAAAATTCGTTACATTTTACAATTTTTCTTTGATGAGAGTGAAAATGACAACCAGGTGACTGAAATTGTGAATAGTGTTTATGGTCCCGATACACAGCTAATTACAAGCAATTTTGGTTTGGTTAATTAGCGACCAGGGATTTGCATTTGGTGGGACTGGAAATGTATCGTTTATTATGCGTTGCTTCAGTATGGCTAAACACTAAATTTGGATCTCTACTGTCAACAACTGGGCCGTTTGAAGCTAACGATTGACCAAAAACGGCCAGAATTGCCCACAATAGAGTACGTGCGTTCTGTTCCATCAGTACAACGCTAGACCACACACGTCTATAATGACTCGCCAGGAACTCCGAGAGCTTGGTGGTGAAGTTTTGATGCATCCACCATACAGTCTGGACCTGGATTCAAGCGATTGCCATCTTTTTCTTGCATTTCAAAACTTTCTTAGTGATAAGAAATTGGCATCAAGAGAAGATTGTGAAAGTCGTTTACAAGAGTTTTTTTGTCAGTATGGACTATGAGAGAGGCATTCTGGAGCTACCTTTAAAATGGCAACAAATGTAGAACAAAATGGTGCATATTTGACCTAAATCGAACAATCCGAAACATGTTAAATAAAGTCTTGAAGTTCATATAAAAGTAATGGATTTCTTTTTCTACAACCTAATAATCCATTTACAATTGCGAATATGTAAATTGAAGTATTTAACGAATGCTTTTAGATATAGCGGAGAAAACTTACTAAACATTATAAACTTACTAATAACTTTTTCTTGCTCTCTTCATAACTAAAAACGATTTATAGAAATATAAAAAGGAAATGTGAATATACTTTTAAAAAAAGGAGCCGTTATTCATCATAATATTCCTTTTGAAAATTTTTCTTCTTTATCTCATAGCTTTCCCAAAAGAAACTCAATATTTTTCCATATTTGCTGTAAATTAAATGAATATTTTTTTCTAATGATAATTATACTTTTGCAGCTCACATGGTGCGATCTTGGAGTGGCTTTGACATTCGCTGGAATGCAGATCAGACAACCAAAACTCCTCGAGAAGTATCCACACTTGAAACATTTCGTGGATAAGGTTACAGAGAACGAAGTGGTCTCCCATTTTATAGAAACTGAATTAGCACCTTCAGCTGTTCTTAGGAAAAACAGCATGTAAAAATGAATAATTTGTGTCGTTTTCAATGTGATCATAATGTTGTGTTTCTTAGTTTTTTAGCGAATAAATGATATTATGTATAATTCTGAAAAAAAAAATTGTTCAATAAATAATTAATAAAATATGGCTATGATTATTGTATTGGTAAAATGAGAACACTGTTATGTTTTAAGACTATTAACACTTTTAAGATTTTTTTTTTCTATTATATAATTATTCAAAATCATTTTTTAAATCAAACAGTACCAAGTAAATGTGTAAATGTATGTTTTAAAAAATCGTTATGAAACTCCATCAGAATTCAAATTCTAAATCCAATACATCTGAAGATATTATTGTTCGTATTATAAGAAACACTTTTATATAATGAAGCACTTTTTCATCGTATATACAATTTTCGTACCTTTTCTAATTCAATCAAACGGGAACTTGCAATCAGCTAAACCTTAAATAAATAAGTGCACAGCATTATAGCTTCACAATCAAGCTTCAAAAAAAGCATATTGTACATTCAGCGTTTAACAAAATTATGATGATATTACTATGAATTATTCTATTTAACAATAAGTGAGTATGTATTTAAAAATAGATATAACAATTTATTATTCATTTTTATGTGTTTTACCAGAAGCGATCAATTAATATGGATACATATTTTCGATATCTTGTTTCTGTTTTATTTATTAATTTAAACTAAAAAGATAAGAAAATATGAAAGGAAGTAAACAAAGGAAAATTAAAAAGTGAAATTAAAAAATATGCAATAAGCAGCATTATTCTCAACAAATATTAAACTAGTGTCATTAAAATATTTTTTATTTTAAAAAAATCGTAATATTTGTTTTGCGAAATAATATATTTGGAAGTTATTTCGACAAAACAATGAAATTCTGTTAAATTTTTAATTAATTAAAATTATAATTTAAAATTCAAATAAATTGCCTCGAGATGCGTGTCTCTATCCTCCAAGGAATGTTTGCGCCAAGTTCCCAAGTTTGGTAGCTATAGATCAGATGGACTGGCCTATTGAATTGAACACATATACCATCATAAAATACGCACCCATTTTTTTTAATTAGAAATAGAGATGCATAGGATTTTTTTCTCATACTCTAAATTTACTAAATAATAATAGTAAATAAGTAATGAATAAATAAAAATATACATCAGTTGTTATTATTATTTATTCTATTGTTAATTTCTTGGAAATGAAATTTTTCTAATCTATTATGTTTATTTTACTATTATAATTCTGTGACTAAAATATAATGAATGATTAAAATGAATTTTATCAGACGTAGGCAGTTATTAACGATATTCTTTTGCTAGAGTAATTAAATTAAATTATGTGAATTCAATATACATCATTTGAGAAAGCAAACTGCGAATAATAAAAATAAAAGAGATAAAGTAAGTATACAGGGTGATTAGCGAATAAGCCCTGATTTCAAAATTAAATATCTCTACAAAAAATATCGATAGAATTATGCGGTAAACTGTGCGTTTATTAGCAAAACTGTAAAACTAGTGTACAAAAAGTAGAAAATTTAGTTAAAGAAATTGTTAACAGATGGGACTCTGCGCTAAAAACTCCTTCTCTGAAAGGGGTCTTTAATAAAAAACAATTAAGCGATGCGGTCTTTGCAATCAAACTATCAATTTTTTCAAAATGTTCACCGTTCGAAACAATGAGGCGGCGTAATAGAACAATGAAATTTGACATCACGTCTTGCAATGTCTCAACGAAAATGGAATCACATGCAACACCAATCAACGATTCAAACTCATCTAGAGGGGCAGGATTGTTTCTATAGACCAGTGGTGGGGAAACTTTTTTTAAGACGGGCCATTTGTAATAACTAAACGATCGTAGCGGGCCAAAGAATAATGCTTAATCGTTAAAAAATCACACAAAAACGCAATTAACAAAAGCCTACTACTAACTAATGCTTTTGCGTGGATGTTTGTTGAGGCAGTGGGAGTTTCGGGGATTACACAAACAATTACTCGTGTCACAGTGGGTCGTTGCAGATAACTGACTAAGTCGCTAACTAACTGATCTTCGGGCGGCCTCGCTTGTATTTATTCCTACCTGCAAGGATTGTTCGGGAATCGGAGTTTTGCGGTTCTTTCGGAAAAACAGAACAATGAATCGAAAATGCGAGAGTGTCTGGAAGTTTCGAGCGAAGAGGAGTCAGCTGTTTGGGTCGGATGGATTTGTCCAGAATACTATTGTGTTTTGAATATTGCCGCAGATAGTTTTTATGCGGGTTGTCACATTACGAAGTAAGAATGCGTTCAAACATTCTCCCGACGGCACTCTTAAACGGGCCGGATTAAACCTTTCCGTGGGCCGGACTTGGCCCGCGGGCCGTAGTTTCCCCATCAGTGCTATAGACAGTGTCTTTCAATACTCCCCACAGAATAAATGTTCTAGATTTATCATCTCTGTCTATCAGTGCGTATACGATGATTCAAAACGAATTAGACGATTGAAATTTGGTATGTAATCTCAGCAACAAATTTATATTAAAATTTGATGAAATCTATCTACGCCATATTTATCTTTTACTATGCATATGGATCTGATAAACAAAAATCTATAGTTGAAGTTTAATAGGCCAGATAATAACCTCAAGACTAAATGATCACTTTTGTCTTGTGATCATGGTATCACGAACCCAAAGATTGCAAGTTCGAGCCTTACTATCGCCAATAGCCACCTCACGTACCATCAATAATTACAAATGCAAAAAAGTAGATAAATAAGATTTTGAACATACTGCTGGTATCTAAGTTGTAGATATTAATCGACTTTACAGCTAAATCACTCACAGAATAGACCATCTATCAGCCTATATATTTGCTTTCATACAAACTCGATATTTGACAAATGCTAAAATGAAGGAAATCTGGTATGTTATGTTGTAACTAAAACTGTAATTATGAATCAGATTTTGATTTTAATTGATCGAAAAAATGAACACCAGAAATTACCACTCAGGTTTTCTAAATTACTGTACAGCAAACAAACTGTATGTGGAACACAATATAAAAATTTGAGCATGACGCTCAAGCTCTTTCTTGTGAGTTCTTAACTTCCATGGTGGAAGAAAATTAACATTTTCAAAGAAAATGTTTGATAAAATTTCGAGAAGACTACTTCCAACATTTATTAGTGATTTTGTGACAATTTGACTTTCGTTATTTATGAATGATGACGTTGTCAATGATGTTTGCTGACAAAGAAAATGTAATTTTTCTCCAATTTTTTGCTAGTATGGCCATACATCAAATATACAACTTTATTAAAACTACATCATTATCGCCTATTTTTTATTTCATGTAAAGAACAATTTAACACGTTTTTAATATTGATAATTTATATGACTAATTAATATTTTGTATCAAAGAAGGTGAACATTCAAATTCAACAAAATTTGTAGTGTTAACTTTAACCGTCAAACGTATTGTTTTGGAAAGTGACTAAGCGAAGTTTGTAATTATTCTCAGCTTTGAAGCGGTAAGTTTATTTAATAAATGGTTGCATTTATTATATATTAAGGTAATAAATGAAAATTTATAAATTGAATTATTGCTTCCATTTCGATTTCTTTTTTAGTAGTTTGAAAATTCAATTGCTTACAGTGAATTATTATTCTCATACCGGATTGTCAAATTTGTTGTTTCTGATTTTAATTTTTGCTAAGCATAGTTTGTTAGAGAGGTTGCGATTAGCCTTCTTATTTAATTAGTAAATATAATTTGATTTATGGTTTTATTTTAGCATTCTAGTTTTACATTTTCATTAAAAATATATATTGAAACAAATTATTTTCTTAACATTTTGGATTCTCAAAAGCTGATTCATAAGTTTGAACATGTATAGTCATTGATTATTCTTTAATAGTTTATTAAATTTCAGAATAAGTAATAAAAAAATACAAGCATATATTGTGATTCGTATTGCGTTTTCGCGATAAGTTTCTGTTGGTTTGGTTTGGATCCTGATTTAACAGTTTGGAATTTATAATTTAAATATTTATAACCTAGAAACGTAACCTATGAAGTTTTAAAAGTTTCAAGTCATTGTTATTTAATTAGATAATCTTTTGTTAAAAAAATTTCTTGTCCTGAATTGACTGATTCACAAGGCAAAATTGAATATGTGGTTATTATCGGTTGACCAGATTTCTTGCCAAGATGAAAAGCTGATTCATTAATTTTAAAAACCTATCAAATTAACTAATACTATAAGAAATCAAAAAAAAAAATTTACAATTTGCCGTAAAGCCCTCATTTCTCCTTGGTCTTATTTGAATGTATATTGACCAAAGAGATTTTGTAAATTTTACTTAGCAGGGATGATATTAACTTTTTAAACAATTACCAGTATATTGTGTCCACCATTATTTTTTGAAATCTTGGAAGAAATAATTAATTCATGTTATTTACCTAGTTTGTTTTATCGTTGAATTATTATTTGTTAATTTTTGACATATATTCATTATTTTTTTTTATATGATGTATGTGAGAATTTAAAATTTTGTTGTGGTTTCTTGCCAAACATTAAAAAAAAAAAAAAACATTGTCCAAATTCCTCCGTCTTAGATGCTTACAAGATGTCTGAGTTGTTACATGTAGTGTTTGTAGTTGTAACATGTAACAACTACATGTTAGTTGTTATATGTAGTATAAAAAATATTCAGTTATGATTATTCACCATTCTCTTTAGTCAAGCTTATCACTATTGGTGTGGGATTTCAGTTAGAGAAACAAAGAATGAAGTCAGTGTGACTTCACTGGATACTTTTCCATTTGCTGTAAACAATGAGAAATCACCAAATAATTTAGAATTATGCCAAATTTCTCCCGATATTCTTCAATGCTTGGCTAGGCGACTTGGTTCGTGTTTGGTTCACATTGGCAACTTTTGCACCCGGATAACGGGAAAAGTACCCTTCACTGCTACATGACGAATAAGTGTTTGTGTCATTATGTTTTTGCTATTTATTTTACATTGTTCTGTGATAGTATGTTGATGTTTTAATAAAAATTATACTATAATATTGATGGATAAATTGGCTCAGAAAATTTGACTTAATAAAAAGATGAATCAATATAAAAGATGTTTTTTAAATCTTAATCTGCTTTTGATTATTCATTATTGTATTTGAGCTACAGTTAACTTAATCATGTTTGATTGAAAAATATGCTTTTTGTTTTGATTAACTTATTTTACTTAAAATTAATTTATAAATATTTGCTCAAAATAGTATCTGGGGCTGCTATGTCCTTTTGGCAACTTCAGAACTAATTATTGTCTTTGATACCTATTCTGAATTAATTATTTGAATTATTTCTCTGCATTGCTTTAATTTATAAAGTCCTTTTGTTTAATCTTCATAAGATATTCTGTCTTATTTAATCAATGCATTTTAATATGTTTATACAAAATGCACTTTGCTGTAAATTGTTTATGGGCAATCAACAATTAAAATCTGCAAATGTTATTTTTTTTATGTGTTTCAGTTTTATATTGCTTAAAAATGGATTTCCCTTCACTTAAACCCAAGCCAGATGTTGCTGAAAAAGTTCAGATTAAAGAAACTGGGGATTTTTCTGTATATAATACCATGACAGATGGGTAAGTTTCAAAATATAAATTTGTAATATTTCAATTTTTTGTAGAATTATAAGAAAATTTAAAAATATTGAAGAAAATTATTTTGTGTCAGATTTTTCTATCCTATTTTAATTATTACTCACCCTGTTTGTAGATTTATGTCTGTTAGGGGCCAGTTGTGTAGTCCTCATGCTCTAGAACAAAGTGAAAAAAAGGTAAGTTTGTGAATAATTTCAATGCTTGAAAAATTTTGTTTCTGAAAAGATTGCTTGGGTTAAAATTCATTATTATTTATAGTGCTTTTTAGATTCACTTTGTTACTAGTCTAATCTGATATCTTGTATGTGAGTACATATTAAAATTTCATACAATAGGTGAAATAATATTTTTTGATGTATTTTAAAAAATCTTCTTTAAATCTGTTTTGAATAAAATCATAATGGATTTTACAGATTACATTAGATAATTTTATATTTTTAGGTGTAAAGCGGAAAGCAAAAATGATTTTTAATTATCATTCCATATTAGCTCTTAAAAAAAGACTCACAGAAATCTTTTATAATATTATCTATTAATTATAATGTTATGTATAACATGTTAGTGCAAATGTGTGGACTTGCTTTTATGTTTATAAAAAAATGTAAATTATAATTGAAATTTGCCAATTTATTTATAGTAGGGATATATGGTTGGAAAAACAAAAGAAACAATTTTATTTATAGTTTAAAACTTTTCAGTTATTTATTATATCAACACTTATTTTAATTTTGTTTATGAATTTTTGTGAAAAGTATAAAAGGTGATTTTTGTTAAAATATTAATGGGGAAAATAAAAGTTAAGAGCGAAAAAAAAAAAATAATGAAAAGTGAGTGAAAATTATGAAATTTAAAAATTATTAAAACTATCCCTTGTATGAGAAAGCCTGAGCAATTAATTAAAAAAAGTTTTTAAAGTTAGTATATTCTGTTTACTGTATTATCCTCATATGCATATGCATCATTGAAATTTCTTTTAGTGCCTTGTTGACAATTAGTTGAGAACATGTAGTATAGCATTTTTATATTACTATATTTAATTTCTCATTTTCTGTATCTGTACTGCACACACTCTGTCATACATATTTGTTTTTATCTTAATTTTAAAATTTATTTTCAGTTCAAACTTAATGCTGAAAAAATGGGGTTAGCATACCTGCAATCTTGTCAAGGAATTCATGCACCTTTAAGAATTATCCATGAGAAGAATGCTGTGAAAAAGGTATTTTTGTCTTCCACTTAAATTTTTTTTAAAAAAAGTGTGTCCTGTGTTGATTTTTTAAAATTTAGTTTTCTCTTAATTTGAAAAAATGACTATGATGACATTTTACTAGAGTGAAAAGGTCTTAGACATAATTTAATTATAAAAATTAAATCATTCAACTGATATCATGTTTCAAGTCACATAAAATATTCACTTGTTAGTTTACTATCCTATAACATAAATTTCAAAGCTTGTAAATTGCATTGTTCTTTCAACAGATATATTAGGGCTTCCGTAGCTCTTGAATTTTATCTCTTGTAAGGACTCAAGGCCCAAGATGTGTTCCATTTCTTTTTTGGGTCCTTGCAAAATGTGCTACACAAACTTTTTGTTTTGCAGATTGGTGGTGGTAGGGATCATATTCAGAAAATGTTGCTTTATGATTTCAATAGGCATTATACTAGTGAGTTTTCAGAAGAAAAAATATTGGGTGGAAACTAAATTTGAAACTTAAAATTTTGTCTCAGATGTTAACCCAATGATTGGTGATTCCCCAGTTCCTAAACCTTTTTGAAACCACTATGCCTGAATTTACAAAAAATGACTCTATTTTTGCAGCCATTACTGTTATAATGCATTCTGAAACCTTCTATGTTCCTGCCACTTTGTTGAAGAATAAAGTCTGATCACATTATTATTGTTTTCAAAAACATTTGCCCTTTAAATAAAATTTTTAAAAATCTCTACTTTTTTTCTCTCACAATATAATACCATCTAAAATAGTAAAATAACATTTTTTGGATAAGTTTTTTTTTAATTGTTTGGAAAAAAAAGTTTTTTAGTTTGTAAGTTTTAGTAGACATAAAAGTATTAGTAATCATTCTTCAACATTTTTTTTTTTTTTCATGAGAAAGCTGATTTTTTAAAAAAGTAATACAGATATCAATCTAAAAATTAACAAGGTTTAATTTTCTTTCTGTTTCATACGCATTTGAATAGAATTGCAAATATATATATATATATAGTCACTGATGGAAAAAAAAATCCCAACACTAAGAAAAAATTATTGTACAGTAATGAAATTTTAGGAATACATTTGTCTAGGTAACATATTTAATTGATTAAAGTTTCAAGATCACAGATAGAGCCATTTCAAATGTGAAATGTTGGTACATTAGTAACCGGTGTAACCGCCAGAATTTTGAGTGCAAGCATGCAAACGTGCATGCATTAAGTCGTACAGGTGTTGGATATCAGTTTGTGGGATGGAGTTCCGAGCCTGTTGCACTTGGGCGGTCAACGCAGGGACGGTTAATGCTGATTGGGGATGACGCTGGAGTTGTTGTCCAATGATTTCCCATACGTGCTCGATTGGAGAAAGATCTGGTGATCTAGCAGGTCAAGGCAACATGTCGACACTCTGTAGAGCATGTTGGGTTACAACAGCGGTATGAGGGCGAGCGTTATCCTGTTGGAAAACAACCCCTTGAATGCTGTTCATGAATGACAGCACAACAGGTTGTATCACTAGACTGACGTACAAATTTGCAGTCAGGGTGCGTGGGATAACCACGAGAGTGCTCCTGTTGTCATACGAAATTGCTCCCCAAACCATAACTCCAGGAGTAGGCTCTGTGTGTCTAGGCCGCAGACAGGTCACTAGCAGGCGTTCACCTGGCCTCCTTCTAACCAACAAACGGCTATCACTGCAACTAAGGCAGAACCGGCTTTCATCAGAAAACATAACAGATCTCCACTCCGTCCTCCAATGAGCTCTAGCTTGACACCACTCACGGTGCAAACGGCAGTGGTTTGGAGTCAGTGGAATGCACTGTACAGGGCGTCTGGCTCGGAGCTGTCCTTGAAGTAACCGATATGTAACAGTTCGTTGTGTCACTGTGGTGCCAACTGCAGCTCGAATTTCAGCTGCAGACGCAGTATGATTAGCCAGAGTTATACACTGAATATGACGGTCTTCTCTCTCAGTAGTGCCACGTGGCCGCCTGGAGCTTGGTCTTCTTGAGGCAGTACCTTCCCTTGACCACTGCTGCCAATATTCATGCACAGTGGATACATTCCTGCCAAGTCTTTCAGCAATATCGCGGAAAGAAAACCCACCTTCTCGTAGTCCTACAACACGACCTCGTTCAAACTCAGTGAGCTGTTGATAATGGCTTCTTCATCTTCTCAGAGGCATCCTTGACTAACATTAACCCACTACATCAAATCTCAACTGTAAATAACCATGAACCTTACAGCGCTTATTTAAAGCAAACCTCATTTGCATGTTCATGGTGTCGCTACTAGCGCCACGCTTACGTGCGTAGCTCGAAATTTGAATCGACGTCATCTTTCAGATGTATAAAGATGCCTACCAAATTTCGTTTATCTAGCATAGCTCTTTCCTAGTGTTGGGATTTTTTTTCCATCAGTGTATATGCAATATCTTCGTTATTTCTATATATAAACCAATATTTTCATTTACATCTCTTTTTATGATAATACTTGCAAGTCTCTTTATTGAAGTATTAATTCCTTTCAACTCCGAGGAAAGAGACGACACAATTTTAGTATTTTTTCACTTTTAATATTGAATAACTTTTTAAAAAAAATTATAATTGCATAAATTTTTGAAATCATCTTAAAGATGCTTTTATGTAGATATAATAAGAGAAGAAGAAATAAGATTGAAAATCATATTTTGAGTTTCCGAAATTTTTTACATTAAATTTAATAACCAAATTTGATAGCAATTATTAACAAGACTCTTACTTCTTAAAAACTACGCATATGAAGCAAGCTCTTATATAAAAAATAGCTGACAGTCTTCTGCATATAAAAGCAACTTTCAAA